>OOFE01017163.1:10066-36717 GCA_900323365.1 Monocentris japonica
TCCAATGCCCACTATCTGTCACACACACACACACACACACACACACACCAACTCTTTCATGTATTTCGATGGTAAACACATAATATATTCCTCAGTAACTTGCAACCCATCCAGTCAGGTGCGCCGAGATACCTGCAGAACACTCTAAACAGCACCGGCCACCAGAGTAGAGCGATGTTGAGGGCAAATCAGGCTGAAAATCTGTGTATTACACTCTTTCCATAATCCTCATTTTGTGAATACAAAGATTCCCTTGGAAGAGGCTAAATATCATGAAATGAAACGAAGCTGTTGGTGAGTGTTTTACAGACATACCCCCCCAGACATGCTATAGATTGAGACTTTGATGAGCTCTGTGTATATTATGGCTTTAGAAGACATGAAGCCGTGAAGGAGGAATGGGGTTTGAGAAAGTGAACAGTACAATATCACATGCAGTTTTTTTCCAATTGGAAGCATTATTCTAAGGAGTGTAAACTTAAGATTTCCAGAATCTAACAGACTTGCTAAAATGAACTGATCTTTGGTTTAGCAGCATGTAAAGTGTATTTATAAGGTGTTACATCACAGCTTTATTTTGTAACTCTCCCTCGCGAAGCTTAGCAGCCAGTCAATAAAATAACAAAAGGGCACATATTTAAAAAAAACGACATCATGGCATTCATTCATAGGAGGCTTTTCATCCTGAAATGAGTTCTCTCCTCCCACTGTTGCTGTAACGCCGCCTGCTCCCTCGATGGTAAGGCAGGGTAGACTGCATGCTATGGTATGCCCTCAGTAGAACTTGTGAATGTGTAGGAGCGTTGTTGCAATTTTGTACTTAATTGGACAGTTTTCTTTGCCACATCTAGCTCAAGTCTCATCCCCCGATTGGTTATTTTGAAGATTATAGAAGCCATATCTATGTTGTCCATTCCTGGGCTTGTCATTGAATGAACCTTTTGTCAGCTTCAGTTTTGTGTTTCTAGTGAGGACCGGTTGTTTTCTCTCTGATTTGTTCATGTCAAAGCCATCTTTTTCACTCTGAACCGACAGAGACCACTGCAGGTCACCTCTGGCAAGGGAAAGCACAATGACCTGACGCCCCTGGATACAGACACTGGTCCAAGACACTGATCTTCTTCTGCGTGTTTTTGACGTGTGTATCATAGGTTGAATCCTGCTGCAGAGAGCCTTGTGTGGAACTGCTGATTTTCTATTGAAGTGCATGATTTTATGTAAAATCAAAAGTTACCCATGCAGATCTCAAGGCAGGATTTGGCCTTGTGTGTGTGTGTGTGTATGTGTGTGTGTGTGTGTTATCTCCAAGGGAAATTGTGCCTTTTGGATGTTAAAGGATATACATGGTATAGAAGAGTTGATAAGTGATGATGGGAAGATCACTGAGAAAGTTGGTCTTTTTTATTTGGCAAGCAACCTCCACATTATAAAGGAGGGCTCTTTTTGAATGTTTGTAAGTGGAAATGAGATCAGGTTTGCAGTGTGTGTGTGTGTGTGTGTGTGTGTGTGTGTGTGTTGTATCTACATGTGTTTAAGAGTGTGTGTACAGCGGGCAAAGTGCAGATCACCATATCCATGAATCCTTTGCCCCTAATCACTGCTGGTCGATAGCATTACCAATCAATCCCGCCCGCACCCCACCTAATGGTAATCAATAGCTTTAAATCCCTTTATTCCACAATAGGCCGACTTACACACACACTTACACACACACTTACACACACGCTTACACACACACAAACACACACAAACACACACACACACTCCACCACAATGCGATAGTGTTTCCTTGGAGATGTGCTGTGGAGGAGTGAGAGTTAAGATCTCTGCCTGCAGTCCAACCCTCCCCACTGCTGTTTCTACACAAGACTTCTGTCCATCAGCACCTCCTCCTTTTTATCATGCCATCCACCTTTTATTGCCTTTTTTTTTTTCTTTCATTTTTTTTGTAAACAAAATATATCAAATATAGGGAACTTTATTATAAAGCGGGTGTTGCATGAATGTATGTTTACATGGAAAATTATGTAAAAATAAAAAAGATGATTTATCAAAAAAACTGCAAAGATAATTTAAGAACGTTGTTTGTAGAGATTCCTAGTTGTAAAGGGCAATGGGCAGGGCTACATCTTCGCCATGTCTTTAGAATCTGCCCTGCCAAATCTGACTCAATCCCAGCCAACCAACTGCACCCCATCACCCCTCCACCTCACGCACCCCTTATTTACTCCAATAACCCCCACCTGTGTGGACATGCAGCTTGTATTTATAGTCCCCAAAAGATGGAAAACCACTCTCCATCCTCGGTGCACCTTAAGAATATCTCTGACCTCTTGACCCCAGTTACTAATATCCTGGATTTGAGTCCAGTGGGAGGTGTAGGGCGCACTCTGCCAGCATGTCGGGGAACACCTCCCATACACCCTTCTTTACCTCACTGCTCCCACTCACCCCTCTCTCCTCTGTTTTCATCCACCTTCATCCTTTATTCTCCCAATTACATTTATTATATGTTTTGAACGTGTGTTATGTTTTGAATATCTTGTTTGTGCGCACTTACAATAAAATATGTTTTAAATGCCTAAAGAGTGAAGCAGAATATAGGATTTGAAATGATCTTGTACTCCATTCTGACCTCCTACCTTACTGGTTTGTTTTTTTTTTGGTCTTTTTTTCTGTTGACATCTGATGCTGTAATGTTGGCAAAAAAAGAGAAAATGTAAAATCCTGTATCATTTATGAAATATGTATAAAAAGAGAGTAATTCAATTATCAATAAAATCCTTATCCAGTTTTTGGAACTAGTGGTCCAGTTTAAGTTTTTGTTCCATTTGGTGGTGAAGACGTCGTGATCAATGTGACACATTACAGATGTTTACAACCAGCAGACTCTCAAGGTCCTGACCACCTCCTCTGGTTCTCCTTGGCCTCCAGTTCTTCCTGTACAGGACATCCTATGAAGATAGACCTGCAGGGGGGAAAAAATAGTCTTTGTTTGTCTACAATGTGTAACTGTTGTAACTTCATGGTTCTGATAGTTTACTGAAGCCTGAAGAGTGAAAAACATTTCAAATGAAGCAATGATCTTATCTTCCAAAGCTAATTGGTAAAAGAAAAAAAAGAGTAGAGAGAAAGCCCCTTTAGTAATTAAAAAAAAACCCACTCAACAGCTGAACCACTAAATCAATAATCAATAAAATCAATAAGAATACAACATTTGTTTTAAATATATCAACTGTGGAACATAGTTTAGTCCAAAACTCAATGAAATTCAAAAGTATAGTTGCCTCTGCTTGCATACTGTAGCAGAGTGCTGATTGAATCCGCCTTGAGGCCAGGAGAGCTAACAACATCTGTTTCCAGGAGTAATCACAAAAGAAGGCTGACATGTTCCACCTCATTTCTTCTGACCGCCTCATTGATTAAAGAAGCCATTGATTTAATTACATATGAGGGAAAAAAACTGCAAACGTCAGGTTAGTTTGGGCACCTAAGTGAAAGGGGCCAAGGCTTTTACATTTTCTGGGATAGACAGGTAGCCAAGTAAGGAATGAATTAGATGAGAACTTGTTGCCGGCACGGTGTCCTCAGCAAGGGTCTTTGAGTCTACCGTACAGTAAATCCTGAGAGCTCTGGTGGAAGTGAAAGATGCTTCAGTGTGACAGTCAGCAGATAAGTCAGACCACTTTACTGCCACTGCAGATTTGATCGTTGTCCCGTCTGTCGGCTCCCTCTAAAAATGGACAGATAACAACATCGGTGACAGAGAGTGATAAACCACCGTATCATCAGCCGCAATTTCACACTAGACGCACAGTATGAGAGTAAAAGAAGGGTATTTTTTGGTTTAGGAGCTTGTGTCGGGTGGGTGGAGAGGATGAGGATGGGATGGAGGGAGGACAGAGGGTGAAGAGTCTGGATAAGAGGAGTCTCTGGAACAATGGGAGGATGGTCACTGGATCTAGGGAACAGAAGTTGGGGTCAAGGGGAGACAGCCATTCAATGTGACACACACACACACACACACACACACATATGCATGTACCAAGAGATAAGAGGTGCATATTAAAGACTGGCTTTCCCTGAGAGTGCACCAGAAGAGCTTCAAACACACACACACACACACACACACACAAAGGCCTGAACTTGGATTACCGTTCTTCAATACTGAGAAAACACATCATGATATTCTTGCTGCTAACCGTTCTGCTCCAGGAAACGCCTGCTGTTGCAGCTATAGGTGAGTGCAAAATGTTTCATGTTTACACTCAATACAAACACGTATCCCGTGATCTCTATGCTATGATCATGATCACACCATTGTGGAGCAATTGTTCTCTAGTGGTCATTTTGTTTACTATAGATCACTACGACAAACAATTGATTCATTATGAAGAACAATGAAGTGGGGCGCTCTGTACTGTAGATCTATACTGATAGTCTCAGAGAGCCTCATTTACTCAGATGAGTAGTTGGGGTCTTCTCCTCTCCATGCAGGTCAGGCATGGCTCTATGTTCCCTTAACGGCCATATTAACCCGTTCTAGTCCCTCCAGGAAGATTTAGAGCCTCCATTAGCATGCAGTCGCTCGAGTCAGCTGTGTCCTCTGGCCCGACTGTGCTGCTCTGGCTGGAGCATAGTTGGTCAATTGCATGTCTCCAAAAACAACCTTTTATACTGTCAGTATCCCAGGCCATGGATTGATCCCTGTGCTGTAATCAGGGGAGCAGGTAGAGGCAAGATGGATTGTCCATTAGTGGTCGTCAGGCTTGAGAGTGAAGGAGTGAAGATAGAGGGACTACCAGAGAAAATGATGTGTGCGGTGAGATCATTTCACAGCCATAAAATAAGCCCCTGCTCCCACAACGTTTCGTCTTAGCTTTGGGAACTCAGGTGCAGTCAGTAAATTTTTCTAACCATGAGTTGTGGTTTGTGTGTGTGTGTGTCTGTGTGCGCTTTTGTGTTTGTAATTACATAGATGAGGAAGGGAAAGGTGGTGTTATGGTGTTGAGATAAACCTCTTATTCCTTTTATTTAAGGCATCACATGGAAAAGTGAGTGAGAGTTTGATGCATATTCTGGGAGTGGCCAGACATGCATCTGTCTATATATGGATCGATGCAGCTTAATGTAAAGGCAATGGTATTGGTCGGGCGCGGTGTGCAGTGGTGGGTACTGTTCCCGTCAAACCTGTACGTGTTGGCTGTTGGCTGTCATGTGTCTTTGCTCTGGCCTGTCTGTGAAGATGCTTTACCTCTGGCGAGATTACGCTCCTGCAGTAATACCCCCCCGCCCTGCTGATGTCCAGTAATTAACGCTCGCCTTCGCCTGCAATCCTGCCATCATCCCTCATGTCTTCTTGGCCAGCACGGCTCGGCGCTTGGGCTTAAGTCCACCTCTTAATTAGATTGTTGGGAGGGCGTACAGAGCATAAAGAGAGGGGAAGCTATCGATTGCTTTTCTGGACTTTGTTTACTCGGCTCGTTCAGCTGTTCTCCTGATTCTGCATGGCTGGCTGCAGAGAAAAGACTCATCATTGACAGAGCTTGTTGGATAAAGACTCCTTTGTGGGTGGCCTGTTGGCTCTTAGGTGAAACTTGACGGTCCAAAGCGTTGTTTCAAGTTTGACCAAGTGACCAGTATTGATGGGGGCATGGAAAATAACATCTGAATCACTCCTAATTAACTTGAAATTACACCCAAGACTGTATTCTACATGTTGCCCAACTTCATTCCTCTAGAGCTCATCCTCCCTATCCCTTAGCAAGCAGTCACATATGTACAATACTCTCCTGTTCACATTTCTCACTCGCTCCATCTGTCTTCCTCAGCCCTGGACCCATGCTCTGCCTACATCAGCCTGAATGAACCCTGGAGGAACACCGACTACCATGTCAACCAGTCCTCTGGTGTGCCTCTGTGCGACAGCCACGTGTCTGGAGAGTGGTACCGCTTCACTGGCATGGCTGGCGACGCCATGCCCACCTTCTGCATCTCCGAGAATCACTGTGGCACCCACGCTCCCATCTGGCTCAATGGCAGCCACCCCCAACCCCATGACGGCGTCGTCACTCTGCCCGTCTGTGCCAGCTTCAATGACAACTGCTGCCAGTGGAATGCTAGTGTGGATGTGAAGGCCTGCACAGGGGGCTACTATGTTTACCGTCTACCCAGACCCTCAGTGTGCTTCCATGTTTACTGTGGCCGTGAGTGTGAATGTCAGATGTATAGAAAGTATATTCCACGTGCGCTGCGACTGTGTGGCACTGATACGTCCAGGGTATTTATCTCTTTCCAGTGATGGTGTGTGTCTCTCTGTTACCCAGATTTCTATGACATCTGCGATGAGGTTGAGTGCATGGGACCCCAGTGTCCAGAGTCCGAGTGCCGCTGTGCCCCTGGGACTGTCCTGGGACCTGACAACCAGACCTGCCTGGGTGAGACTGGGAGTGGAAGGAAGAGGGCGGAAGAGAGAGGACAGATAAACAGTTACACAAAGGAAGATAAGGGAGAGAACATGGAAGCAGGCTGGGAATGTTCCCTGGGAAACAATAACAAGAACAATCACTGAGTGGATTTACAGGCACCCAGTGTTCCGGCTAATAGTTCATGTGCCAATAAAGGTCTTAGCCGTTTCCATTCATATCCAAATAATTAATAGGATATCCACAATATGAACACAAGGATAGAATTAACAGACCACAAAAACCAACAGGATAAGTGTTGTTTCAGTATCCCCACTAGGACCGTCAACCAGAGGGCCCAGCTTTATGTCCCTGTGTCGGTACGCATACGCCCTGCTGAAGTGTCCATGAGCAAGGCAGTGAACCCTACCAGCTGTCACCTTCAAATGTCTTTTTTAACCTTTATTTAATCAGGGTCACCCTGCTTCACATTCATACAGTTCCACACATTCACACCTGGGAGTATGAGCTGGTTTTTTGTCCATTTGTCCAGTCGGCGGTTAAGTGCTTTGCTCAAGGGCACATCAGGAGTAGTTGTTGAGGGAGGTCCTGGGATTTGAACCAGCTTCTCTAACCTCTAACCGCCACACCCCGACCGCTGTCCCAGCTATCATGTTCAGGTTTCTAATAACTGGGATATAAACTTATACATTAAAATGCATGTAAGCTCAAAGAGGAGGGATGATAACACACACAGCAACAACGCCTGATGAGGGAGGCAGCACAGAGATGGAAAGATACTCAGTTGTATTTGCTGAGTCAACTCAAGGCGGAGGAGGTGCACAGCATGGAGTGTGTGTGTGTGTGTGTGTGTGGGTGGGGGTTGTCAGGCTGGGACCAGAGGTATTATGCCATTTAGAAAAAAAACTTTGTGGATGCTGGAGGGCACTAGACTGCACTGCACACCTAATGATGGGTGACAAGCATGCTATGGGGACCCAGCAAGCCTAAAAAACTGCGATTACCTCATTTTTCACCCATCAACCAAATCTGTCTGCCCACTGAGAAATGACTTCTTCTCTCTTCTTCATTTCTCTGTCCTCAATCAATGTTTCTCTCTTCACTCTATTGATGTCACCCCTCTCTTGCCTCCAACCATTCACTTTTTTGCTCCTTTTTATTTCATCCTTCGCTGTTTCTTTAGCTGTCATCCCACGAGTATTATAAAGTCAATTTTAAAGTCTTTTAAAGTATTTCAAAGTCGATTATTATACTCTTCTGTGGAATACTCTCTGTTTTGACCCAAAGCAGTAAACCCCCGCCATCCGGTTCTCATAGCAGATAAAAGCAAATTCAAGAGTTATTTACAAATGGTATTTGACCCAGGTCTGGTGTGCTTCATTTTCAGATGTGAACGAGTGTGAGAAGGGGAACGGGGGATGTGTGGAGGTGTGTGTGAACACTAAAGGCTCCAGGCGTTGTGAATGTGGGCCAGGCCGCGTGCTGGATGTGGACGGACGCAACTGCAGAGGTACATTAATATAGCAGTATTTATATGGCGCATAGCACAGAGACAATTACCACACGGTCTTTATCTCCGTCTTTTGGTCCATGCAGAGATCGCAGGATGTCACGCTAACAACGGGGGCTGCAGCCACGGCTGCTCCTCGCTGCTGGACTCCTATCAATGCCACTGTCCCCGAGGGCTGGAATTGGGAGAGGATAAACGCAGATGCCAGGGTGAGAGCAGTGTGTGTGTGTGTGTGTGCACGCGCAATAGATAGATAGATAGATAGATAGATAGATAGATAGATAGATAGATAGATAGATAGATATGGATTATGCTTTTTATCCCATGATGATGTGTTTTTATTAATGGACTGATTGTGTGATGTATTTATCCCACGATGATGCATGCACGTCTATCTTATCCATGTACTATTTTTGCATCCATTGATTTGTGGCATCTTATCATACTATGTGTTGCCAATTTATCATGCACACATTACCCAGTGTAAATGTCTATTTGTCTACTGTCTACTCCCCTGTCCTGCAGTACCAGTCCAGTGCGATTCCAGCTCCATAAACGTGTCAGTCCCTAAGGACCTAGTGGGAGGGCTCGATCTCTTCCTGTCCAACTCCTCTTGCCGTGGTGTCTCCAATGGCACACACATCAACCTCAGCTTCAGCCTCAAGACATGTGGCACAGTGGTGGAGGTCAGAATCCGTCAGTATGGCCTTAGGTAGCAGACGTTCTTAGACTGAATGAGCAAAGGGCGACGTCTCTCAGGTTTTGGCCCAAGGCATTCAGCTCTGACATTACTAGGAGAACTATTTGATCATTACTTGACTACATAAGCCTGTGCCTTAAATGTGGACTAGTTTGAGTTTATCAATGACTGGAAATGAAGTAATGTAAACTGAATGTTGATGCCCAGGTGACTACTGACAAGATTGTGGGGACCAACCTGGTGACGGGCCTTCCAAGGGCAAGCCCAGGCAGCAGCAGGGACATGATTGTTCGCACCAGCAAGTTACTGCTCCCAGTTACCTGTGAGTTCCCCAGGGAGTACCAGGTGACGGACGGCTACCAGGCAAGCCTGCGCAACTCAGCCCTGGAGCTGGCAGGCCACAGTGAGGGGGTCTTCCCCTTTTCCCTGGAGCTCTTCAAGAATGCTGAGTTCTCAGAACCCTATCGCGCCCCACCCCAGCTCCGCCTGCACGACTCCCTGTTCTTCGGGGTGGAGCCGAGGGAGAGAGTGGAGGGCCTAAGTGCCCTGGTGGAGAGCTGCTTCGCTACACCAAGCCCCAAAGCTGACCAGGCCCTTAAGTATTACCTCATCAAAGATGGGTGAATAGTATAGAACTTTTATCAGTCACATCATTTTGCTAGCACATACCACAGCTGCTACAGTAGCTTAGGTCTACCACTGTGTTGCCACAAAACAGCACTGCTGGAATAGTGTGCATTAAAGTGATAATCTGTGACAAGTAAATTTCCGTTTTGCTACTGTCTATTGCTTCTTGACATAACACAATAGTGAGTCAACCTGTAGCCAGTTCATGAAGGCTTTTACATTTGCTACATTTGCTGTTCTAAACACTTGGTGTCAGGTAGTCGGGTCGTTCCAGTGAAGTGATTCTTATTACATTACTGGAAGAAGAACTGGGTAGTTAGCATGGCCAGTTATGGCCATTATAGCTGAACAGACAAAGAAAAGACCAGTACCTACAAAAACCCATACTTAATCAACAGAAAATACAAGGAAAAAAACATCACAGTACTGGCCACACTGTTTGACTGACAAGCACAGTGGGAAAAACAGCACAGCAATGATCGTTTAGCACCAAAGATGTTGCCAAAATAAAAGACTTTAGAATCAGCAGCTTGACAGTTACAGGACAGGAAATCTCCACTCCCTCGGAGGAATGTACAGTGAAAAATGCCACTGGCCTCTCACTCTGATGACTGTGGAGAGAAAATATAAAAATGGTTTGGGTAGAGAAACCAAACACAGAGCTGCCTTATTATCTGGGAAACACTTAAGTTTGGCAAACCATTTCTCCCCTGAGTCCAACGAGACAGTTTTCTTGTTGCTATTAAATGGATACTGTGGCTGAATAACAAAGCAAGGCTATCATCTATTTTCACGATTTCCGATTGGAAATACAACAGCGTTTCAGAGCCTGAAGATGGCTAACAGTGATGAAGTAGCTTATTAGAAACATATATGGATCAGTGAGTATTGTGTTAAGATATTGACTGCATGCATACCTCTCTTTTCCCTCAATGGCTTCACCCCCAGGTGTATCTCAGATGAAACAGTGAGACAGTACTCATCTAAGGACCAACTCTCCAAACACTACCAGGTCCCTGTCTTTAAGTTCATTGGCAAGGATAACCAAGTGAGTAAGAGAACCAGGCTGGGAGCCACACACACACACACAGCTAGTGTGTGCGGTGCATGCTTATGTCTGTGTAGTGGCATATTGTTAGGTACGTTGTCCATGTATTCTGTCTAGAAATATGTTTGAATCAGCAGTTCTTTCTTGCATGATGGTAGTGCCTATTTCTTCTCTATGCTCATAAGAAGCTTATCTACTGTTAAGCTGTTTGTGCGTGTGTGTTTACAGGAAGTGTTCCTCCACTGCCGGGTGTTAGTATGTGGAGCAGGAGACTCCCGTTGTGCTCAGCGCTGTCGGGGACGTGTGCGCCGGGAGCTTTGGACCAATGATCCCCAGGACCAGCGTATACTAAGTGGAGGCCCCATCTTCATCCTGCCTGAGCCGTGACACCTACATACCGCCATCGACATAAAATGCCAGCGACACATGACATACTATAAGAGCACCTGACCGCAGTGGCACACGCCGGGATCACAAAAGCATAGTAAAGATAAGAGATGCAGAGTAACTTGTAGAGTACGGGAGATGCACTGACCATAACGGTTTATTTGGTATACATTACACACACACACACACACACACACACACACAGAGGAGTCAGTTAAGCACTCCTCCCTTTATTCCTATGCAAGCCCCAATGTCAGTCACACTGCTGTGGTTTGCTGGTTAATTCTGGTTAATGCATCCAAGCGTGTGTATCTTTGACACTTTGCCCAACAGCACAATTTACTGACATTAAAGTGACTGGCTTTTCTATTCAAGATCATTTGGCGTTGAGCCACAGCTTATTTGCAACTTCTACAGCATGAAGGATGTTTTTCTAGGTCACAGTTGCAGGCAATTTTCAAGCCTGATTCCAGATATATTGTACTTATGTTACAGAAACACATGTAGAACATCCATAGATACATTCTGCCTTATTTCTCACTATATATTATCAATGTTTGGGCCGCATGCCACACATTTCTGTGTGCGGTGGAAAGGAAATATCAGTGCTGTGGCTTGATGCATGCACTTCATCACTCTGACAGTTAATATACACTTCATCAGTAATAAATTACAATTAGTAATGCATTTATTCATAGAAAAATAACAAGAAGGCAAATAAAAACTTGCATAAAACATTAACGGAGCAGCAGTAATAGACATTACACTTACATGAGACTGGCTGAGGTTTGTTAACTTTTACATTGGCACAAGGAACAAACTGCTCCAGTGTAATTGACACTTAATTACACTGGAGCAGTTTGCAAGTGAAGGGAATAATACAGGAAATGAATCCAACTAAAATATCCTCCCCATCAGGCACATCTTTGGAGTCATCGAAATAATTTATGGTAGTGGAGTCATAGTCTTGGCCTGAAAACAAAGCTGAATATGGAGAACAAATGTTGGAGAATATGCTTGAGCAATACTGATATTCTGCAAGAGGGCAGGTCATATTCAGATGCTTAATGTTTGTGAGTACTGCATATAGCATATAGATTTTCATCTTTTTAACTCCCTGGCTCTGAATCCCGAGAGCCCTCTTGTTGTCTGAATAACTTTGTGAAGTATTTCCTCTTCGACAAAAAGTCTATAAATACATATTCTGTGGAAACGCCCTTGCCTTTGTCATTTGTCCGACGGAACACGGTAAAAATCCATGACTGGTCCAAGGTGTCTTCTGTCACAGCTCATCCTTCCCCTCTTCCTCACAGAAGCATGCTGCCCTCTGGCTGTTCATGTAAGGCCTACATCCAAGTGTCCACACTGTGTTGTATAAGGCATCTGCCATTGACTCACAGGCTGAGAAGACAAGGCAGAGAAAGAGAAAGAGGCAAAGGGAGGCCGAGTTCAATTACCTATTTTCAACAATTACAATATTTGAAATATTGCTAGCATATTCACACCATCCAGTGTGTCTTGCCATAACACATGAGCAAACATGTGGGAGAAGCATCTCACCTTGGACCTTCGACACGAAGCCCAGACTCTTCTTGAGGTTGGAGCAGATGCCATGCACACACCGGCGAAAGTTGGCATCACAGTGGTACTTGCTTGTTCCACATGTGTCATAGCACACATCAAGCTGGTCACAGCACTTGGTCATGGCAGGGATTCCCAAGTCAAACTGTGACAAAAAGGCAACGTACTGTGTCAGCGCAGTGTATGCTTACAGAGGTAATGACTAGGGTGCTGTGCTCAGTCCCAGTGTGCGCTGGATCAAGTAGTGTTAGCGCTATTAACAGGCCACATACAGCGTCGTCTACCTGGAATCCCATCAGAAAGGAGCTGCAGCCATCGGGCTCTGGGACCTGGTAGCCGGGACGAGGTTGAGGAGATTTTCCTGAGGAGATAGTGAAGATCCATTTGGTTTCCTCACTAAATAGAACTTAATGGAGATTCACTGACAAACTAATATCATCACATAGTCCTGATCAAGGATCTCTGATGATTTCCTCTGGGATGGCTGCCATTAGTTACATACAGGTTGTACAATCCAGTGTTGTGTATTCCTAGATAAAGATGTGTACATCTTTATTTATTAACGGCAACCTCTTTCAGAGAAAATCTGTATAGATTGTGTAACAGCTATGTTCTAACAGCTACGTCCCTGCTGATAACCAGAATGTATTCACGTGGTTCAATGTCAGCAGCCAGATGTCCAAATAAATGATCTTATCATGAGTTTCAAGTAATAAATGGCTGATAAATTGACAACAGAGGGAAAAAAATACATTTGAGAGTACGTGTGCAAAGAAAATACACCTGTTGACCATATCAGAAGCAATGCTGGATGTGGACAACGAAACACTCAATTGCAAAATCCTGTAGACACTAAGCAACATTATGATTCTTTAACAAAGTTACAGTATTTGAAGAACAAAAGTAACTCTTACCGTATCTGCAGTGGTACTGGCAAACACCATTGCGTCCCCCCACTAGCTCCACCAGAGAGTCAAAGTATCCAGTGACAGTCTGGAAACTGTCTCTAACTGAACTGAGGCTCCAACTGGAATCCTCTTCTTGGGTCAAGGGTCTGCCGAGGGACTGGTCCATCTGGACTGCCCTACTGTCATCCCCCTCATCTTCATCAGGTGCCTCCTGGGCCATGGCTTCACCAGCAAGGGCTTCCGTAGCATTTGGAACAGAGATATCACCCATCATATCATCAGTTTCTGTCCGTGGCTCTTCAGCCACAGCAACATCTGCTGTAGGGCCATCCACTTTGGGTTCCTCAGCCGCTGGGTTATCAGCTGCAGGTATTTCAGTTACTAACTCAATAGCAATAGTGTTAGCTGTAGGGGAATCAGCTACTGGGGCCTCCACAATTACAGAAACATCTGCTACAGTGCCATTAGCAGCCGTGGTTTCCTGCTCTGGGGCCTGAACAGCGGCAGTGTCCACACCAGGGGCCTCCTCCTCCTTTGCTTGAGTCTGGTAGTGGCCCAGGGTGGCACACATTCCTGAGGACAGACAGAGGAGGAGCAGGACCCCAATCCGGATCAGCATGGTGTTGAGTTGGCGAAAGTCCGAGCAAAGGAAGCTTTACACCGGGCAGGATGTTGTTAACAGAGTGAGAGGAGCTTAGACAGTGAGGGACGAAAACACACTCAGCTCCTACTGGCTCTGTGCAGACTTTGACCCCTGATTAATCCTGGTAGACAGCGAGGCACTCTCTGATGTTGGGGGCAAAGGTCACCCCATATCTCTAAAAGAAAGGGATGGCTTCTATAATTCCCATGATCTATTCATTCTCTTTGTGCTTTCAGCACTTCATAATCACTGTGATTCTTGAATACATCAAATGAGTAATTCCATCACATTTTTGTCAGCAAAGCTATAATCTTATTCTTATGACTCAGAAATCACAAGGAACTCGAGCCTAGAAGAAAACCTCTTCATTTTAACACTCAGCACATCTAATGCTGACGTTTCAGCCTGTGACCTTTATCAAGACATCATGAACTTCAAATGATCTTCATTGTGTTTTGATAAAGGTCACAGACCGGCACGTCAGCGCTGAATAGTTAGAGACAAACTGATTACTTTCTTAGTCATATGGCATACTATGTGATAACAGGGTGGCGATTGCGTGTGAAAAATCAACCATGAACATTTTGGGATATTCCAACGTGCAATCACGAGGATATACAAAATGCTGTACGTAAGTAAAAACCAACCAATCAGACTTCCATACATTGATTAGCAGATGTGGGAAGCTTATACTTCCTTTAGTGCATGTGATGATATAATCCAACTTCTGTAGTTTACTCATGTGTACTCATGTGTTACTGCTGCCCTCTAGTGTTGGAGGAGTAATGTGCTCAATATACTGTTGAAATTGTGTCTGTCCTTTTTACTCATCAAACAAACCCGTTTTGATTCTGTAATGATTTAAAGGGCTATACCATTGATTTTCAACATTTTATTCCCATGCCCTCACTTAGTCTATAAATGAACAGTAATTAACGTCTGCTTTAGCCAGAAATAAGAGAAGGTTTTGTTCTGGTTTGTCCTCTTAATATTCTGTGGTATCAATCTACTGTACAGCTCCATACAGAATGAATTAGAAAAAAGTGACTGTGACAATATCCAGGCAAATTTTATGGGGATGAGGTTACATTTGCTGCTTCAAAACTGTAAGCATTACAGGACTTATTTGTAAAGATGTCGTTCATATTCACAATTTAACCGGATTGCCCTAGGCCCTTGCAAAAACAAGTGCAAAGTGTCAGATTGGCTGATATTCTCCTTTTAGCTGCCATAGAACTGAAATCTACAGAGCCTGGTGCCCCTCCATTCTGGATCATCGTACATGTCAACATTGATAACTGGACCTGAATGTCTTGGTTAGTTTCAAGTTTGGATAAGCTTGATGGATGTGCAGCAAAAGTATATGTTGCAAACTATCATTGATAGCAGGCCATAGAAAATAGATATGACATATAGGATATTATACTTTTGCATTGTGATATACAACGTTGCTTCTGTTGATGTGGACTAGACTGAAGCATTATGACTTCAGCTAACATTTCACAGTTGACTGAAAGCCTGTTTTTAATCACAAACACATTTTCACACAATGTGTATTTTCTCACATTTTATTGGACAGTATGGTAAGTGTAATGGTAACTGACTTCCAGTGGTCCAAGTGGATGTAAAGGATATAAAGGTTTACTTGCTGATGAACCTATTCACCTCCTGTTTGAAGAACACACCATATTTTGTCCCACAACTCCCTAGTGGTAAAAACAGAACAGGAAACTAGTAAGAAAAATTCACATTGTCTCTGTGAAGGCTGATAAAATCTCTGAGTTGAGCGTGGTATACATCAGCAACATTACACATACTGTCTCAAGGCCTTGCTTGCTTTCTCTTGATTCAGCACCTTGTTGATGTTGTTTTCCAGATCCTTGAGGGACAAATACCAAGTAAAAACATGACCCACTATCAAAAAAACACATATATTCCTTATCTTTTATCCTTTAAAGTAAAGGATGACATGGTAGATCAAAGATCAAAATCCCTTGCCTTGTTGGTGACCTTCAGGCGATCATTTGAGGCTAGCAGTCTCATTATCTCAGCCTGGAAGATAATAGAAATAAAAAACACCACTGCCATGAACATGTGCAGATAATTTGTGGTCATACAAATCATGTCTTTAATTTTGTTCATCTCTGAAAGGAAGCAAAGGAAGTTATGTAAAAATCAAATTGCACTGTTGATACGTTGCGTGGAGCGAGGATAGGATGGTACCTTTGAGTCCCTGATGCATCTCTCACTGTCAGTGGTTGTGATTTTGGACACCATCTTCTCTTTAATCTCCTTCTCCAGCTGTTGGATCTCATTCCACATATTCCACGCCTGAAGCCTCTTGGATTGGACCATGTCGGTGGAGAAGATGTCAGTCCCATCGTCGTGCAACTGCCCTGTCAGAGTTGGATTTGTCCAAACAGAGGAGCCGGCGTGAATGCATTGTTGTGACTAGTTATGTATATATACACATGGCCCCTCTGGGCACAAAAGGTACATCTAACCCATTAGATCTTTTTATGGCTGTTGGCACTATAAGTGTGGGAATAATGTGTACAAGCATTTTCTTCTGTTTTTTTAGCTAAGCCCCACCACTCTGTATACATCTATGCTAAAGGTACTGTTTATACCTCTGTCTTCTGGGCCTCTCATGGCTAGTGCCTTCTGGAATTCAATTCTGACTCTAAGGAAAAAAAACAAAAAAGAGGAAGAACAAACACACTTAAATAACCAATGCTAATGAGAGTAAATAAAAGGGACTTTGCATTAGTTTTTTTTTGGTAGACAGACCCTTGCAGTACCTTTCATTCTCCTCTAGAGCTCTCCTGGCCTCCTCCTCCAGCCTAGACACCTCTTTCTCAGCTTCCTCCAGCTCCTCCACTCTTACATTGTCCAGTGGAGTATTCAGCGACTTTACACAATCATAAACAAACACAAACAGTATCAAGGCCACTGCAAAGGCCCTGTGTTCACAAGGCATCTCTTTTTTTTAATCAGTAGTGCTAAAAACCTGCTTGAGAAGTGCTGCTCACGGTTCCTGCTCTTATTTTGTTGACTACTGAAAACCACATTGTAATCATTTTGAATCAAATGAAACCGTGAATCACACATTACAGGCAGTAAAGTTTACCTTGTCCTGGAGTGATGACAGGGAGGCCATAACGGAGTTGAGATACAGATCATAATCTGTCTAAAGGAAAGAAAAAAACATATTTCAATGTATTTATTTAATTGATCTTGTTTTCTGGTTCTTTCTTTGTTAACAACCCTGTAGATGAAGTGAAGATTAAGCCACTTGCACAGGTGTAAAAAATTGTTCTTGAAGCGTATCCTATTTTTCAGTGAAGCAATGCCCATACATGAAGTTATCTTTGGGTGATGTTCCCATTTATTGCATTTAGTGATTATTTACACTATTTACAATGAAATCGATCACCGTGGTGAGGCGAAGTGATCCTGATCTAGCCTAGTCAAAGTTGTTTGGTAGTCCCGTTAATCTGGTAGTTATTAGTTACTACTTATCACGTCACCTTAAAACACCCGTCCATGTGACCCATCACCCAGTGCATACACTATATATAAAATAATAATAATAATAATAAAAATGGAAAAACATATTTTTTATGACCGTGGGAGCAAGGCCATTGTGTGCAAAAGAGAAACTCGTATGACCCTAAGCTCATTCTTATGAATGAGCAGTAATGGAGCCACTGCACTCCGGTGACCTGCTCCCTGACGCATCATGACCAGGTTCCAGTAGATGTTCCACTTCCGTCTACCACACTAGGGACTCTAAAAATGTGCTTGTGGGTACAGAGGAAATGGAAAAACCTTAATTTCCCTCAGGATGCCTCCAAATACTGGCGAGCCCTCACATACATCATCAAAGACGTCACTGAACACCGCAAGGCGGTCTCTGCTGGGCCAGCTCTGCACTGACAGCTTCTTCAGCTCCTGGGTATGACAACACACGCACACACACACACACACACACACACACACACACACACACACAGTAATAACTCATAGATGCACTGACAAGTCAACAGGTGCCTGAGAGTCTGTATGTGTGTGTGTGACCATTCTTTACCTTTTGTAGTTTCCTCTCATGCATCTCAGCGGCATTTCTCCCAGCCATTCTGTTCTGCTCCCAGAGCTCCTGCTTGCCCACCACCTGCCTGCCAAACCGCTGCATCATCTTTAGCTGGTCTTTCTTAGTCAGGCCTGCTTGGTGGGAATGGCTGAACCAGAATCTCTGCTGCCCCTCCTCTTCACATGAAGGTGACTTTGTCTGGGCTGGAGTTCTTGGCTTGACCAGGAATGAGTTTGACGTATTCAGAACCATCTTGGGTGGACTGGTTTCCTCTTTCCTGTCTGATGAGCCATCAGTAGCCTCTTCTTGTTCAGGCCCCAAGACTCTAGACTCCACTAAAGCTGTGGCAGGGGTGAACTCAAAGAAACAGTCTTTCATCTTCTTTAGGTTGGCCAGCACCTCTGTCTGTCTCTGCTGAAGTGTCTGAGGGTTTGGGGGCCCTTCCCTGCCCTGAGACGTCCTCCAGAATGATTGCTTTGTCTTGTTGTGAGGTTGTGTGGTCAGGCTGTGGGGCCCCAGGTGCCCAGAGCTGTAGGTAAGGATATCAGCCTTGTGGCCAGCCTCGGCCGCCAGGAGCAGTCTATGGATCTCACTCCGCATATCACAGCACCTTGGCCTTGGCTTGCAGCTAGTGGACATGACTGTGAGGGCACAAAGTATGTGGCATATTATTGTAAAGCTTACTCAAAGGAGACACAGGTAATAATAATGAAATATAAAATAATCTGCAATATACTTACCCTGTGGTAGGTCTATTAGCCTTACCTAGACTAAAGAAGGTAGGATTTAGACACGGATAATCAAAGTATCAAAAGCAATAGAGTACAGGGTATCATAGGCCTAAAAGGCTATAAAAGACATGAAATGAGCCTACAAATAAAGTTGATCTCAGTAATGTTTAATGTGTAATCAAGAGGGTTGTATCTTAAACCAGAAATTGGTGAAAACAAACATGACAACTTTGTAAAGCCATGCGTGGGTTTCCACCAATCAACAAAGAGCCACCATAAAGTGCTCACCGATTACAAAAAATAAATTATAAAATTATAAAAAACTTTTAACTGCATTTCTAATAAGCATTACACAACCCAGACATGTGGTAAATAATAACCTCACCCGATGATGTGCATGCTTCTGCGGAATCCAACAAAAAAAGGCACAAAAAACTTTTGTGACCATGACAACGGTTGTCAGGAGACCAACGCGCTTAATACCTATGGTGCGTTCACGGTATATGGGAATAACGGCCGCAACGACTTTTGAAGCGTTACAACTCCTTAACTTGTGTGAAGTTAATTAACAACACGACATTTGTCAACCACAAACTAAAATTCCTGCAAGTTCTTGAGTCCTGCTCTTGCATTTTCAAAGTTGCTACCACATAATGACTTAGAAGATAAAAACAGTTCATTTTGTTCGTTATATTTAAAATTAAGCTACCACTACCTACAGCTGACTACAGGTATTTAATTTGTTGGTGACGTCAGAATTCAAGAAGTCCGTCGCCAAACTCCAAGTTCCTAAGCAGTACTCACCACCTGAGCTGAGCTGAATTGCATTTTTTAAATGATATTTACCACCTGGGAGCTTATGAATTGTATTTCCAATTGATGCTGCCATGTATGCAGCATCCATTTACTACGTGTTACGTAAAATGAGACCTGCTGACCTGCACGCATGTTGTGTTAGAGGTTGTGCATTTTGACAGCAAAATACATTGGTAGGGATTGTTACTCTTCAATACGCCGAAGGAGGCGTTTTTAAACCTAAGTAATAAAAAATGTTGCCGAGGCGTGACGCTGGGCAGCGCTGTTGGCTTCATTCATGACACACTCATTCACACACTCCTACATTCATTCACTCTTATACAGAGTTTGCACTGCCCTTCCTGCAGACTCCTAAGAGGACACTGACTGGGAGTTCCTGGGCAGTGAGAAAACCACAAAAAGGTAAGCTTTGTAAATAACGTGAACAATTGGGTAGAGAGAGGGTGGGTGTGTATGATCTGCAGGTGGGAGCTCCAGTTTGCTGACAATTTGTGCCTCCATTGCTATTATCAAGGCCTGAAGTGGATGTGCCAATGATGGATTCCATGAAAGTTGAGGATGCAGTTGTACCAGCATGTATGGTAGACTCCCACCTTGAGGTCTTCATAGTTGGGAGCAAAGAAAAGCAGAGTTTGGAATGAGTATTCCTCAATTTCAGGTCCACCAGGGGAGGAGGCTGAATACAAAAAATTATTGCGCTATTACTTTAGCACTGGTTATGCTCTTAGATGCTTGTTGAGGAAGTAGATGCACTTATGATTTTTGGTGACTAGTAGTTCTCTTGCCTACCTACGTTGAATGCAAAGCGTCTGCTAAATGACTGTAAGGTAATGTAATGATGAAGTGTCAGAAATTAGGGTAGCTTTTATATAGGTGGAGACGTAGGGAAAGAATGTGAGCTTCCTGGTGGTCCTGGCTCATGTAGGCACTATAGGAAATGAAGAAGCAGACAAGGCTGCCAAGGGGGCCTAAATAGTGAAGAGGTGGAAATTACAGTGCCTTATGGCAAGCTGAATTGTAGAATTGCAAAATGAAGGAGGGTCTGGTTAGTTGAATGGCAAAATCACAAGTAGACATGAAGTAAACATGTAAACTGAGGTCTCAGATAACGTAAAACTGACTTGTATGTGTCAGCGGTGTGCTAGATGGTGTCAATGATAGAGGTCGATAAAGGTCATAGATTACTTAATGCCCCTTTAGTAATTACAAAATGTCAATGGACTATAAATAAAGAGTAGATATCATTTACTCCACCGACATGGCTTATATGTCACTAGATTTTTAAAAAAATGCTTTGTCAATTTAGCGACTTCACAAGGAAACTGTTTGTGTCCAAGGGCAACATACGAAGATGCATACCCTGGTGTAAGGAGCACAAAATCTGGACCCCTGAGCAGTGGAAAGAAGTGATTTGGTCTGAAGAGTCGTCTTTCACCCTCTTTCCTACATCCAGATGGGTTTAAGTTCGGGGAAAGCCAAAGGATGCCTTCGACACACAGTGTCTGTTGCCAACACATTTTGGTGGATACGTAGTTGTATTTTCATACCATTCATCTCATGGGAGTGATTAGGGAGTCATTAGTCATGATCGCTCTGTATGGAATATGGAATATGAGGAATATGCGGCTATTTTACAGGACCGGGTGCACTCTGTAGTGCAAACACCGTTTCCTCGTAATGTTTCCATATTCCAAGATGATATTGCCAACATATACACTGATAAATTCAAAAGTGGTTTCATAAACACCAGGCTGAAGTCAAAAGCCCTCCATGGCCTCACCACTAACCAGATCTAAACATCATTGAATCATTATGGGAAGTTCTGGAGTGCAGAGTGCAAAGTAGACTTCCACTTCCTTCATCCCTTAAATAATTGGAGGCTTTCCTTCTTAAAGAACAGTCGACTATCCCACTGCACAGCTCAGGACTTGTATGAAACCATTCCAATGAAGACTAAAGCTGTTCTAAAGGCAGAAGGTGGCCCTACTCCTTATTAGGTCCTTGATATTAATAGTGTCAGGTGTTTCTTTATTGTGTCTACACACTGTATTTATTTATTTTATTTATTTTGTGACATTGTTCCAATGCTATTTGACAGCCAAATTCCCGATGATAATATTCCCAATGACAGATCTACAACAGTACTGCCTATCACCACATAAACTAACATGCCGAGCGTCAGCTTGCAACTCGGCTAGCTAGCTATCTAGCTGGGCACCAATACTTTAAAATCTTTAAATTCTGACAAATCTAGAGCAGGGATCTCCGCCGACGATCAGATTGCCTTGGTCTTCTTTGTGTTGTATTTGATGTGATCACGGGATGGTCTGAGAAAACTGGAGGGGGATTTATCTGTTTTGATGGTGCATAGGTAGCTCAAGGGCTTGACTTGTTTTGAGAAGTGAAGAAAGGAGGAAATGTGCCAACAGCATATGAAAAATGAATAATTATTGAATCAGGAAGTGATAGCAAAGGCATGCCAAATATATTAAATGCTCATATTGGCTTTAAATCATCATGTTGAGACCAAATATACATTAATAAATCAAAAGGGAAAATGTGAATAAGTGAGTCAAACATTAAATGAAGAAGTATCGAGCACAGTGATGTATTTTTCAGGTATTTAATAAAAGTCCTTAGGGCTACTGCTCTTACATTTACAGTTGAGACATTCCTCACTTATTTTGGGTAACAGTAACATGTCTAGACATTTTTGTTTATCTTAATGTTCACTTTGTACAAAACAAAAAGGCCAATATTTTTATCTTTGTATAAAAAATATAAGTTAATTTAAATTTAACTCTAATTAAGAAAATAACAATAGTAATAATAGCAATAATAATAATGATAAAGATCATAAGCTAAACATAGTGCAGACAATTGGATATAACTGGTGCTGAAATGTAGAAGGGACAGTGCAGTGTTATGGACTTATCCATCAAGGTGGGGGTTCGGGGTGGGGAAAAAGAAGTCAGTCAAAAGCTCTCCCTCCCTCTCACACGCACACGCACACGCACACGCACACGCACACACACACACACACACACAGCCAGAAAGTGCATGACTGCCATTCAGTTTAGCACCATCAGAGCATATGTCTTAGTCTGTACAAACTAAACTCTAGAATGTACACATTATACACCTATTACCGTATATGCAAAATCATATATAAACTTCAGTTTAGGTGCATGCTATTGTTGCTCTTGGTTGAAGGTTACCGGAAGCAATTTTTGACAGAGCACATCATGGAAACGGATGGCGCACTAACCCACATGCCACCACCAAGGATCTGCAATCATTAAAACATTCATCAAAATGTACATTCACACCTTTGGGGCCACAGTACCAGTCTTCAAACAAATCACCTTAGCATTAATTTCAGTCTTGGAGGGACGATGTCCACTGGAATGACAATTTCAGACAAACGTTTGTCTTTTGGAAGATCTTGGAAACTCATCTGAAAGAGTTAAAATGTAAAAATGTACCACTTTACATGTGAACATAATGGATTTATTTCTCTACTACACCGACGTTTTTGGAAAATGGGCCAATTTGTCAACTTACCCTTTATGTGACGAAAGGACTGGTTAGATAAATAGTCAGATAATGCTAGTTACCTGCGGCCACTTAGCGTACTGTATGCTAACGTGTTAGCATGTGCACAAGACAGAGATATTTACCAGAGACACAAGAGATGATTTTGATGGTACTATCGTAACATGGAAAAAGTAAGTTGACCAATGAGCCAATTTCCCCAAAAACTCAGTGTAGTCCTTTAAGGAAATGGATAGCGGACTTTCAGTATACACCTGGAAATAACTTACACTTTTGAGATGCTTTGGAGGAGGACATTGAGGGCAGCTTCTTAAGTGATGTGTGTAAAATTTACTGATCAGAGGACCTTTTTTGGTGAGCAGCTGTGATTGGCATCGATAGCGAAATGGAGAAATGTTCAATGTCATCAGTGTTGTCTTTGGCTAGGGCTATGAACCTACATGGACAAGGACTAATGCTTTAACGTCAGTCAAACTGTCAAATAGAGAAATTGATTTTTAATGTAGAAAACACCCCAGAGAGCAGAAACTACTACCTCCTCCAATCTTCTTTTATTTCATTTATAGCTCAGTCACGTGCTAATCATGTTGTAAATTAGGGTGTTGATTGCTCATTGCACTGCAAACAAACTATCCTTTATGTTTTCCCCTACAGCGACTTGTGCAGTTAAATTATTTAACCTTGTAGAAATTATTACTAACGGTTTCTGTCAAAGCTTTGTTTACAATAATACATGGTGTGAGAGTGGTACGAGAGTGGGAGCGTTATTCAACAGGCCTACTGTAAATGATCACTATTGATGCTATTTGCGTACCTTGCTCTTTTTTGTCTCGTGAACTCAGCAAAACAGACCGCTAGCCCAAGGTCAGATTCTGTTAATCAGACGCTCAAAAGCTGATGCATTCAGCAGGTTCCTCGACGCCTGGGGCCAGTGGCAGTGTTGTGGCCGGCCACTTCTGGATGGAACATTGTGACTCTCGTGTGACTCTGTGTTGACATTATCTAACTCCTCCCGTCACAGTTCATCTATGTTTTGTACAATATGCCGGGGGGGGGATTTCTGCAAATCTCCATGTAGAGTAGGCTGTATGTCTTTATTCAAGTACTGCAAAGGATTTTTGCTCAAAAGTAATAGAAAACATTCTGGAAGCCACCTTCTTAATAAGATGGCTTTACAACATGCATCTGCTCTAAACATTCCTTCTGTCTCTGTGAATACCTCTCTGAAGTAGTATGTGTACATTAAATCTACCACAGAAGGCAAACAGTACCATTTCAAAAAGCCTGAACCAACAACAAGATTTCACATATCCTAGCCTGTGAAAGGTTCAGAGAGTAAGGCCTCTACAAATACAAGACCATAAAAGAAACCAGCTGAAGTAAAATAAAAAAGAATAAAATAACACACAACAACCAAAACTGCACAAGTCCATTATACCAAATGAATTCCCAAGCTGAGTGGACGTAGGGTGATGGGTTGAAGTCCCTCCCCATCTGTTGTCTGTCAGTCTCTGGGACCGGTGAAACCGTCAGTGTTGACACCTCCGTCACCCAATGAGGTAACTGTGTGTTTTCAAAGTAAGTCACCTTTTCTCCCCATATTCCCTTTCCTGCTCACACAGGAAATGGGTTCTTCCCCTAGATAGTCCAGAGGCTGTGGCAGGATTCAGGCTGTATTCCTTTCGTGGGCCGGCAACCCTTTGCTAGTTGTCCACCTTGACAGGGCCTGAATCAGATGGCCGGCTGACCTCCACACGGTCTGAGGGACGCAACACCAAGTCTTCTGCCTCTCCCCGCACTATCTTCTCCCACTGGCCCAAGTTCTCCCTGCAAACACAAACACCTTCATCAGATACAGGCAACATCTGTGCCTCTGTGTGAGGTGTGGCTGGAATCACTTCTCAGGGGCTTTGCTGCTAATTTCTTAACATTAATACATGCTCAAGAATCTGAGATAAAAGGATAAAGTAAGGTCAACAGGACTCAAGGACCTTGCTGCCTTCATCAACGATATAGCAAAAAATATTTGCCAACAAATCTTCAAGTCTACATGACAAAACCTAACAAAAGCAGGATTAGAGTTTTAGGGTTTAGAGTTGACTAAAATGATTTGTTATTTCCATCAATTTCAAAGGGCCAGGACAAATGTATTATTATTTTAATTTGATGAAGCTCTTGTTTTACATGTTTTACAGTTAAACTCTTAAACCTTTTGTCACTACTAGAGATGTTATTGCACAACATACGTAACTCCTCTGTCTGAACCTTCACTGGCAACACCTAGGAGAGACTGTTAGCTAGCTAGCAAACAACTTTGCAACCATAAGGGTATGCAGCTGATGTTAAAAAAGGTATGGAAATAATGTTGCGAGAGCCAACCACAGCTTTAAAAAGGTAGCTCTGATAACTGTACCCCCAGCAATGACGTGAAGCCAGTAAGAATAACAGGAAAAGGTCTTCAGTGGAAAAGGTACAAAACAGTTTTAGTGGTTGTTTTGAATACTACATTAAAGGTCAAAAGACTAACAAAAATAATACAAAAAAAAGAATTGGTTTAAATGACTAAACTATAACTAATCTTAATGAACATTTTAGTTGAAAGGCAAAACTACATTCGATTGTTTAAAAAAGCTGCTAAAATGAACAATGGTCAAAGAGAAGTCACCACAATCAGAGAGCAACCATGTCTTTTTTGGGGCGGCAGGTTGTCCTAGCGGTTAGAGAGACTGACCCATGACCGGAGGGCCGCTGGTTCAATCCCCAGCACCACCAGGAGGGTGTATTCCAGCTGTGAGCTGGTGATTGAAAAAATGACTGGTGTCACAGCTACGGTGCCCACCAACACTGCTGAAGTGCCCTTGAGCAAGGCACTTAACCCCAACTGCTCCAGGTGCACTGTTCAATGGCTGATGCCTGCACTTCTGACCTGAAAAATGCATGTGTGGGGTAATATGTTGTGTGTATATATCTAGTCAGGGGTGTGCAAAAAAAGCATTTCACTGCATGTATGTGTATGTGACAAATAAAGTTCCTTTCTTCTTTTCTTTCTACTACATACTAGTACTGCCACCTCAGTGAGTACTCCGCTAAATACATACTACATACAGTACTAGTACTGGTAAAGTATGACCATACTGGTCTTACTGGTGTTGGACCAGTATAGTGGTACTGGGTGCAGCCGGTACACTACTGCAGTGTGTCTGTCTCTCTGTGTGTCTGTCTGTCAGTGTCTGTCTGTCTGTCTCTCTGTCTAGTAAATGTAATGAGGTCCCAGGTGGAGGAAGATTGTTATTAGATTAGATTAGATTCAACTTTATTGTCATTGCACAGAATACAAGTACTGAGACAATGAAATGCAGTTTGGCATCTAACCAGAAGTGCAAATAGCAGTAAAGTGGAGAGTGTGCATCTGTACAGTAGTAGATAAATATAAAATAAACAGTAAGGGCTAGATATGAATATGCTGTATGTACAAGATGAACTATAATGACAGTATAAACAGAAAACAGAATAAACAGGCTACAAAATATATGTGAAATGTGTATAAAAATATATAAAAATATATGGTGCAAAAAGTATGTATATATATATATATATATATATATATATATATACATACACACACTC
>OOFE01017166.1:0-11652 GCA_900323365.1 Monocentris japonica
GACCTCATGGTTTGGTTTTTGCTCTGATATGCATTGTCAGCTGTGAGACCTTATATAGACAGGTGTGTGCCTATCCAAATCATGTCCAATCAAATGAATTTACCACAGGTGGACTCCAAACAAGGTGTAGAAACATCTCCAAGATGATCAAGAGAAATGGGAGGCACCAGGGTTAAATTTCAAGTGTCATAGCAAAGGGTCTGAATACTTATGTCAATGTGATATTTCAGTTTTTCCTTTTTAATAAATTTGCAAAAATTTCTAAAATTCTGTTTTCGTTTTGTCATTATGGGGTATTGAGTGTTGATTGATGAGGGAAAAAAATGAATTAAACGATTTTAGCATAAGGCTGCAACATAACAAAATGTGAAAAAAGTGAAGGGGTCTGAATACTTTCTGAATGCACTGTATATATATATATATATATATAAACAATGTTTTTCTGATTTTGCCCTGTTTGCTTTTATATATAAAACCCAACAGGGCAAAATAAGAACAGCATTGGTCAAAGCCACTGACCGAAATTGTTTGGAAAAGTAATAAGTAGATATGCCTTTTCAACCCCCCTGTATTGATTTGTTTTACAATGAACAGACACTAGAGTCACATTAATTTGTAGTGTAGGTTAAACCAAATCATTACAATAAATCATTATAAATGGTCTGGGAATTGTAATTGCTGTTTGCACTACAATTGCATGCCGATGCCATGTCAAGATAAAAGTTCAGGAGCAGGCCAAGGTAAAATGATGAAACATGGCTCTGTTTTCATCATATCACAACTGTTTTAATCAAATCGGCTTTAAATTAATCAAATCACTTGATAATTTATCACTATTTTTCATTTCACATCCATTTTTACCCCTCTATTTTTCAAATCACAAGCATTTTCATCACCTCCATTTTTATCAATTAATTTTTGTTACTTCCACCCCTCATAGGGAGACTCATGGGGTATTGATGTAACATCTTTGTCACACACACGCTCACAAGATTTAGGAAAGTTCAGGGAGGGGAAGGCCACTTCTTTATATTACGAGGGTTTTGTACCGGTATATAGAGTCAGTGAATATAGTTGCTGGCTATACGCCATGTTATTTCTATAGGAAATTGCTATGAGAATAGTGCAGTGCAATGGGTTGAATACACCGCACAAGCGGACCAGGTTTTTGTCTCTGTTGCGTCGCAAATGCATTGACCTGGCACTGTCAGAAACACATCTATTGAGCAAAGACTCCGGTTGTATTGCTAACAAGTTTTACCACATTATTCATCGGCTAGCACAAAAACCAAGGGAGTTGCCATTGTCACTAGACGCAATCTCAAAATTAAAGTGTTGGACATATGGGCAGACACTGCCGGTAGAATTATAGTTGCTAAAGTTGAAATGTATGACCCTAACACATTTGACAAGGAGTTTTATGATGGATTAACGCAAAAAATGTTAGAATTAACCGAACATTCATTTATAGTAGGAGCTGACATGAATGCAGTATGGGATGTAAATTACGATCATTCAAGCTCAACTGCCTCCAGGGATCAAGAACTGTCAACTGCCGCCTTGCAATCTTGGGCCAACAGTTTAGGACTTGTGGATTTATGGCGTTCTTTTAATCCAATGACAAAAGACTACACATTTCTCTTAGCCAGGCAAAAATCTTTTTCAAGGATAGATTTTCTTTTTTCTTCTCCACAACTTAAAACAATGCTGTTTTACTTTCTATTTCTCTCTTGGACCATAAAGGGGTATTCTGTCATGCTACGCTGGGTTGCTTATCCAACCGCTCCACTAGATGGCACTTCAATTCCACCTTATTGGGAAATGAGGACTATAGAACACAATTTCTCAATTAGAGGATTTCCTTGATTTTAATATAGGCTCAGTTGAGGATCCTAGAATACTGTGGGATGCTGTTAAAGGTTTTCTAAGAAGCTACACCACTTGGTTTTGTTCTAATTTACAGATAGCAAAACTTGAACTTATCAAGAAGGAAATAAATTATATTTTAAAGCAACGCTCAGAATCTTTAATACATAGAACTAGGCAGCGCTACTACTTCCATGACTCTAGTCCCAGTCACCTTTTGGCTATGAAAATCAGGTCTAGTGCACACTTTGCAGATATCCCCTCAATCAAATCTTCAGCAGGCAGCATTACAACTGAGCCAAAACAAATTAATGAGACATTCTGTACTTTCTACGCAAACTTATACAAGTCAGAGATTCAGCTGGATAAGACTAGGTGTGATGGCTCGCGGTGGAAGAGTCCACATGTCCACCCCAATTCTGTAGAGGAATTGAAAGTGGCAGCAATTACCATGCAAAGGAGCAAGTCGCTGGGTTTGGATGGGATACTGCCAAAGTTTTATGTAACATTCTGGGACAAATTAGGTCTGTTACTCCTGGACATGATAACAGCTTTGATTGATAAGGCTAGTTTTTCAAGGGACGTTAACATAGCCCTGATAACTTTACTTTTGAAGAAAGATAAAGATCCAACAGAATGTGCCAGTTACAGGCCTCTAAGCCTGCTGAATTCAGATTTAAAGATTTATGCCAAGGTGCTTGCCCAACGGATTCAAGATCATATGCCCTCGCTAGTAAAGTGCGATCAAACAGGATTTATAAAGTCTAAGCTAGCGGCTGATAATGTTAGACACCTCCTCCATATAATTGATTCTACGGTGGACACTAAAGCTCCAGCAGCAGTGCTGTGCCTCGATGCAATGAAAGCCTTCGATAGACTTGAGTAGTCCTTTTTGTGTCCTGGAAACACTGGGTTTCAGTAAGGGCTTTATACATATGATCAGGGTCTTGTACGCTATCCCTTTTGCTCTAGTGCTCACCGGGCATTTATCATCAGCGCTATTCCCTGTCAGTAGGTCCTCTCGCCAAGGGTGTCCTCTGAGTCCAGCACTCTTGCTCTGTCCCTTGAACCTCTAGTCCAAATGATTCGACAATCCACTACTGTACATCCTATTTCCATTCATGAAACTCAGCATCATGTAGCATTATATGTTGATGATGTGCTGGTTTTCATGGAAAACCCAGTACAGTCTATACCCAATCTGTTGTCCATTTGTGAGGAATTCAGTTGTCTGTCTGGTCTCAAGATCAACTGGTCCAAATCTGCCCTTTTACCTCTCAATGAATCTGCTAAAGCACTGCAGTTTCCAGCCATTATCCCTATTGTTCAACACTTTAAGTACCTTGGGATACAATTTTTTCCCTCTTCGAACCGCGTCGTGACACACAACTATTCAGAAGTGTGGAACAATATTAAGAGCGATTTTTGGATAGATGGTCTAGCCTACTTAACTCTCTTTGGGCCTGCATCTCCATTGTTAAAATGAATATTTTACCCAGAATTAATTTTGTCAGTTCTATGATTCCTCTCTCTCCCCCTGCCAACTATTGGAGTAAAATCCACTCTAATATCTCCCAGTTTGTCTTGAATAAGAAACGTCCGCGTTTGAAACTATCCACTATACGGAGGTGGAGAGGAAATGGGTTTGGCAGTACCTAATTTCAAGTTCTACTCTTGGTCATTTATGCTTCGGCCGTTACTGATGGCAAGACCCTCACACTCCAGTTTCTTGGCGTAATTTGGAGGAAAACATTGTGTGACCGTGGAGCTTGCAAATGTTCTATTAGCCAAAGTATCCAAAAAGCAATGTGAACTGCGCTTTGGCCCTATAGTCTCCCATCTCATTCAAACCTGGCGTTTAGTTGCAAGTGGCACACACTTTCACCTATATTTGATGACAAGGGCCTCTTAATCGGAGGGAGGCCTATATCCCCCTCTCATTATAGTAACAGCGGTATCCGCTACATAAAAGACATTTATAATGACACAGGTTTATGCTCTTTTCAAGAAATTGTTGGTGCATTCAATCTGCCATGTTCCTCCTTTTTCTTTTATCTACAGCTTAGATCAGCTCTCAAAGCGTATGGTGTCCCATGGCAATGACCATTCCTCACTCACTCACTTTATAAATTGTTTGCTATACAGGGAAAAAACAGGGGTATGGTGTCCACAAACTATCAATTTATTTTGGAGGCCTCTTATGACAACTTACCACTAGACAGACTGTGGAGAAGTGACTGTCCTAATCTAGACTCAGATTTTGATTGGGAGGATGTTTGGGAAAACATAAAGGAAGCTTCTTGCAACCCTGACCACCAACAGATACATTATAACTATGCGCATTTAACCCCTCGCAAACTACACCTTATGAAAGTGATAAATGATCACTCATGTAGTTTATGCACTCTGAAGTCCCCTGGTATTTTCCTACATATGATGTGGGATTGTCCACCAGCCGCACGGTTTTGGACTGATGCGGTGGCTAGATTGTCTGATCTGGTATCAGTAGCAGTGCCTGTGACCCTGCCTGTCCTGATATTGAATGATCTATCAGAGCTTAATATCACAAAACAGAAGTGTATCATACTAGCTGGCCTGACAGCTTCTATAAAGATGCTTGTGATGCGATTTAAACCCCCTCACTCGCTTACCATGAAATGCTGGATCCTCATATTTTTAGATGTGATCTACCTATAGATGTCAACTGCGTGTGTTAATGGTGCCAATGAAAAAAGTCTTTATACTTGGTGCACTGCAGCAGATACACTGAAAGATCTCTTGAGGTGACCTATTTTCCCTCTAATATTGCCATTTAGTGCAAGCTCTTAGAACCCTAGCTTCTCCCTTTGTGTGTGTGTGGTTGGGTGTGGGTGGGGCGGTATCTGGCATCTGATCTTTAATTATTATTTTTGTTTATTATTTTTCCTTTTCTTTTTCCTCCTTGTTTTTATTAAGTCTAATTCTGTACTTTTTGCTGTGCAAAATTCAAAACGTGTAATGCTTTTGTCGTTGTTGGTGTTCATTCTAAGTTGATAAAGAGCTGTGCACTTCAGTGCTTTAAAGAAACTGCAAAACTGACATTTCAGTGATAATACTCAATGATTTTACACATTGTACTTGGAGAGATTTTGGCAGAACAGCTGCTGTTGCAAATATTCACTGCTGTCCCAAACTTTATCCATTGGGTCAACTTGTCTCCAACTGTGGATTGGTGGAGTCCTTGAGCCTGAGAAACGGGCATCAACAGATTTTTCCAGAGGTTTTCAATTTCTTTTCATCATGGCATGACATGGATCAGTGGTCAGATCAGTGGTTTTCAATCACAAGTTCTGCAGGTATTTATTTCAACCAACCAAATACAGCAGCTGATTTCACTGATGCCTTCTCTCTGGTCTAAAGTGTGCTCAACGGTGTAATCAGAAGCTGTCGTGTTTGGTTGGAATGAAAACCTGCTGACTCTTGGGCTTCCATGGACTGATCTAGAACCTGTGTGCTGATGACTTCATTCTCATCATGAGGGCCAAAGTTAATCAGATTTCTATTGGTCATAGCAGGTCCAAATCAGGCCTGATCGATAATCAAACTACTCAAATAGCGAGCTCTAATTATCCCTTTAACTGAGTTGACTTAACTTGGGGCCGACTGATTTTTTTTCCTCTCAGACTCTCATTATCAACTACATAGAAAACGTTTAGACCAAAATCAAGGTAACCAATGTGCAGAAATCCAGATACTTTTTCGTGGCATCATCAGTTTAGATTTTAGCTTCTCAGTCCATCTGAAGCAGATGACAAGAATAAATCAGAGGAGTCAGAAAAATCTGGTTGTAGATGATGTTCAGAGCAGCATACACCTTTGTTCATACTGTATCTCATTTACATAAAAGTTACATTAGTAGTACAGATACACCTTAATGTAAATCACACATAGAAGTTACACAACATGAAGTGAAAGCATGATTCCATTAAAAGGCATAACACTGCACATATTACATGGCAGTTTGCAAATTAAGATCTTACAGAAGATCTTACATCTCAAGATTGTTATTGATTGCTATATTTCATTCAATGCTTCCAATTCATTTCAAAAGGCCCACTGAAGTAATGCCTGTGCTGGCAGTGAACTGTATACTGACAAGAAACACAAAGGGGATTTGCAAAAAAATGAACAGTTTAAATTGGATATGGTTGCCACTTGCTCCAAATTAGAGAGATCATTTTCCCTGGCAAATGCATGTGTAAATTCACACACACACATATGGAGAAAGCCTGCTCCAGACATGAACACTTGCACATCATTGCATGTTTAAGATGACAGGTTCAATTCACAACTTATACAGTGATTATATTATTCAGACATTTTATGATGTTGTCAAAAGTCTCCCACTTTGGATCATATTTACAGCTGTATCGCAGCCTGCCCAAATCAATTTTATTCTGGGAGTTCCCAGGCCAATACAGAAACCTTGTTCACAGCTATTAGGTAAAGGTCCCTGACCAAAAGCCTATATATTGGTAGGTTCTAAGCATGAAAAGGTTTGCAAAACTCTGGTCTAGACATTATGTTGATCTACAGTATGACACAATTCATGACCTTTTAACACAACTTTCAGAAACTCGCAAAAATATCAACACAATTTCTGTCTCATTCCAGGCATCACTTTAATTTCAATAATTCTGTGATTCTAGATTAAAGGCACTTGGATCTTGCCTAAATCTTAAATTATTTAAATGTCTCTCTTGAAATACTCAAATAAGGCTAAAAAATAATTGTCTACATAACCAAACCAAATATAGTGTGTAGCCCAACATTCCCCTGTGTGCCATCTCACCCCCAACCCACAGGAAAAGATCAATCTAGTAATACCATGTCCATTTTAATCCAATAAGTGAATTAAAAAACAAAAAAACAGCTTGCCATTAAAAAGATTAGTCAGATAAGCAACCTAAAGCGAATAAACTCCCTATGCTGTCTCCAGATTTACAATCCCTCCTCCATAGTCATTTTTTTGATTTCAAAGTGCAAGAAGTGACATTCCCTACTTCACCTCTTCTGGAGAGGGGAAAAAAAAGGAGGCATCATCTATAGTAATTGTCCATTCAGTCAATCCATCTCAGTAGTCAACAGTACTCACTGTTGTGCACATTCTCCAGGTTGATCAGCAGTTGCAATACCTTCTGCTATGCCATCTCTCTTTTGCTCTATGGGTACCTGAAAGGTAGGAAAAAGGGGTTGAAGAAGACTTGTTTATGCTTGTGGTTCTCAACCATGTGGCATCGAGGCCCATGAGTCTGGAGGTTTTTCATTTCAATTAAGCAGAAACTACAGCAGCTGATTTCACTAAATATATGCCGCCTCTCCGCTTGAAGGTGTGTTATGGCCAAGTTATACTTATGCGTACATGTAAACGTCTACACTTAGCTACGCAGAGAATGGTTTTATGGGTAAGCATAGCCCACAGATGCTCGCAGACGGGTCGACACGTACACCTCCCAAATCTCAACAATGTGCGGTCGTGTGAGTCAAACAAACGCTGATTGGTTGAGCAGGGGAGTATAGCCAGTAGCGATGGGGGTTTGGCCAAGACACAAAATGGAACTAAAACAAACAAACTAAATCAAACTGAGAATAGGAGAATTTTTGAAATCAGCTGCTGCAGTGTTGGTTGGAATGAAACACCTGCAGACTCTTGGGCCTTGATGGCACATGGTTTAAAATCACTGGTTTAAGGCTATTGTGAAGGCTAATTCGTGTCAAGTAGCTAGTTACCATCTTTGACCAGCAGGTTGTCAGGAAAGCCAGAGCCATACTGGAGTTTTCCCTTTATTCAGAGATTCAGAGGGGAATCAGAGTTTCTTCCCTCCTGCTGAAGGTTTAGACCGCCAACAGGCAATTCCAGAGTGAAGAACTCTTTTTTCCCATGCCATGAACTTGCTTAACTCTGGATATACAGGATTTATTAGAGGATTGTCAGGAGGCCGATATTAATGCTATTTATTTTAATGCCGTTCTATGTATTTATGATTTATTTAATCTTGCACCTGGCTGCAAAGAGAACGCCCCCTCTGGGACAAGAACAATAAACTTCAGTCATAAAGGGGAGATGGACATGAAGGTGAAGAGATGGTTAGAGGGGATGTTTAGTCCTCTTGACAATCATGGACATGTATTGTGCACAATAGGGTGCAACTCAACAGTAGGAAGGAGTTCCTAACAATTTGTACAGCTAGGTTTGTATTTTTCTTACCCACACTAACCTGAACAATCATAGACTTGGCTCTGATAATTCTCTTACAAATTCTGTTGAAGTAGTGATTTGCTTTGTCCACTAGGTGGCGTTCATACCGCATGAGTTAAACTGGAACAAATCTACTCCATGTTCCATGTTTCCATACACCGCTTGTAAGGAAATAGCTATTGAATATTGAATGCATATATGTAGAACAATATGTACAGTCCATGGTCTGTAGTATGACTAACACCGAAATGTATGTGTAGCCCTGTTGTCCCTTCACCATGTGTGCCAGTGTGCACTCAACTGTCAACATGTCTCTGCACCTATGTCGCCAAGACTAATTCCTGTGCAGTTATTGTATTTTGCAATTACTGTGATTGTGATTCTGAACACGACAGCATTTATACTTCTGAAGTAACGCAGCTCTTCCTAGGAGAGATTGCATCACTATTAGCCTAATTATATAAACACAGACAGTCAATTTAAAATGTCAAATGCTAGAATTATAAAATCTGCTCAAACAGCGTTTTTGCTGAGATTTCCTTTTCTCCTAATGGCAGATTGCTGCGAGTGGATCTGCCAATGTTATTCCAGCAGGGATGGAACATTTGGAAAGTTTGCATTCAAACTAATTCTAAAGCAACGTAAGCTGGTGAGGTCAAAAATCAATGAAATTCAAACATTTCAAACAGCAGCATCCACACAAATAATATAAAGAAAATGTAGTCTGTCTAGTTTCTTTTGGCTTTCAATTAACTACAGTATGTTTTAAATTAAAAAGGTCGCCCTAGTGTTTTGTCCACTTCGGCTAATTTCTGTATTTTTTACTTTTCAGAGCATATCAAAAGATGGTCATGTGGAGAATAGGCCCACTGTATGTCTGGTATATATCATGTTATTTGTACTATTCTGATGGTGAAATGTGTTAATAATGGTTGTTGGGTGACTGTGATGCCTAATGACATGTTTGGACAGTAAATATCTGAGACAGAAGATTACTATGTGTGTGTGGGTGTGTGTGTGTGTGTTTGTATGTATTTCTTCTTTCTGTAAGCACATTCACTGATAGCTGGTTGTGGGTGTGTGTCATCTGGCTACCAGCTAACCTGGTAAAAGTAGTGGGATTTGTAGCTGATCCACTTCTTGACGTCCGTCCTGTTGCCCACGGAGAGCGACCGTATGGTGGCCTTTGAGGCCGATGTCGCTGGCATATCGAACTCCACCTCTAGGTAGCATTGTAGGGACTCCGGCACCTCCCTGTCTGAACCCAGCTCCAGACGACAGAGGAAGGTGTGCGGATGACTTAGTGCTGAATAAAGAAAGAAAAAACACGAAACAGAGTCCTTGGACCTTGTGATGCAGAGCATGTTTACTACTACTGCTTCTTCTACTACTACTACAAGTACTACTGAAACTACAACTACTACTGCTGCTACGACTACGACAATTACTGCTACCAATACTACTGCTGTTATTACTACGACTATTAGTACTAGTACTGCGCCTACTACAACTACTACTATTGCTGCTGCTACTAAGACTACTGCTGCTCCTCCTACAACTACTAGCACTACGACTGCTCCTACTACTACTATTACGACTACTGCTGCTCCTACTGCTACTACTAGCACTACTATTACAATAATACTATAATTTAGTGGATGCTTCCATCCCACCTTTAGACATTAACTATTTATGCAGAGAGCAACTCAATCATTGCATTACAGAGTATGATTTAATCTTTAATTTTATACTATCTTAGATAGTATACACAAAAAGAAACTATAATATGTTTACTACTACTACTACAACATCAACAGTTTGGTGGTGGCTTTTATCCCAACAATAACAAGTGTATACATTTTTCATAAAAGTGGCCCTAAAAGGCATAAAACCCCAAACAGGTATATGAGTTGGGTTCAAGCAGTATGTTTTTTTTTTAAGGCAGAAAACATCAGTATTTTTGGATATATTATTTAATATTTAGTGTTTCTAAATTTGACTTTTTTTAATGCCCAGAAAAATCCCACAAAATTACAATCATTCAGTGTTTCTCCCAGAGTTTTATTCTCGTCAGGTAGGAAAAGTTGTCGTAGAACAATTGGTAAGATTGTTCATATACTGTTCATCTATTGCTCCAGTGACAACCAGTATTTTGCTACTGGTCACTACTGAAAGGCATAGCTGTGAGAATGATCAGTAGTGGTGGTTTGGCACTTTTGGACTAAAACCAGAAGTGAAAGTGGCTGAGTCCAGTAAGGATGCCATAGGCTGACCTCAAACACTGGAAGACAAATCTAAGATAACTAACACAGCCTTAAGTGTTCTCTTCTTTTTATCCCACCGCTATCTGCACTTGACATAGGAGCCTTTCCAATCAGTTCATCATCTTCAGAAGTAGTATTTCAGCCAAGAAAAAGTATTATCTTACACTGAGATAAATAGGGGAGAGAGAGAGAGAGAGAGAGATCAGGTTTACTGACTGAACATAAGAAAAAGACATAAGACAAAAAGACAGGGAGAGAGAGAGAAAACGGGCAAGGCTGGCAGACTGCAAACAAAAGAAAGAGAGAAAGAAGCAGGCTTGGCAGCAGTGTATAGAAAAATATAAGGGAGAGAAAAGGGGCTAAAGAAAGGAGGGGAAATGGGAGAAGAGGCGCACAATAGGCAGAGCAATACTTCTGGGTTTGTGAAGTAACTAATGGTGACAGCTATTGCTTTGTTTGACCAGTGGGAGCACAGGACAGGCAGCCATGCTGATGGGTATTGAAAAGGCCTGAGGGGACACAGACTCTAACAGAGACATACCAAACCACAGGCACACATTAAGAGTTAGACCGATAAATCAGGCCAATATTGGCCTTTCACTAAAAATGTGATCTGGTCCAGTCACTGTTATCCACATCTGTTGGATGGGCATAATGTAGTTTGATTGATCCATATTTATTATAGAATTGATCAATATTACACTGGTTGTGTATGGGAAGCCCTTAACCTGAAGTGATATTTTGATCAGATTCCACACAAGTATGCATCATTATTATTAGTATTTTCCTGGGCCAGGAATTATATATACACACACACACTTTTTTATATTTTGGGATGAAAATGGTCAAATTTAGATTATAGATATTGAATAGCAGCACAAAATATCAGCTATTGGTAGCTTCAATCCAAAAATATCAGTATTTGCCTTGCAAAACCTATATTGTTCAAACCTTAGCATACATGCCCACACACATACACAAAATTAGTGTCACTGTAATGCATATGCACATTGTTATACCCAGAACATTTCTGGGGGTGCTGTCTTTTTGTTTGTTTGTTTATTTGTTCCAGGTAAACTAATGCTGTGGCCAGACCAGCTGATTAGTGTTACACCGCACCTGTTCTGAACTGGATAAAAGGCCCTTCCTCCACCTTACTCTCTCTCACAGCCAGCAGACATTGCAGAAGCAGTGTCCCTCCAACTACCTTTTCCCCTTCATCTTAGAAAAATCAAAACCATGGTTTGATTTTATTTACTATTTTGTGTGAAATAGAGACTCCTA
>OOFE01017166.1:14967-28191 GCA_900323365.1 Monocentris japonica
CTCTCCCTCCACCTCCTCTTCATCCAAAGTGTCATCTGAAAGGGTAGGACTCCCTTGGTCGTCTGGATCAGAGATCTTGAGGTTCCTCAGCTGATCCAAGTCCAGTCTGTTATTCTGAGGATTGCTGTGAATGACTGCCCCAGCTTCACCTCCTTCCTCGCCATTATCAGAGTGTTGGAGCTTGGAGAAGAGCAAATCGGACTCCTGGTTGATTTGGGAATCTTGTAGTCGAAGCGAGCTGAAGGGAGACCTCTCCTCTCCTTTATTTTGGACCCATGACTTCACTTCCTGTCCACTATCAAAATAAGAGCTGAAGGGGTTAATTGGAGAGGGTTTAATGTCATTAAACTCCTCATCAAAGAATGGGTTCTTCTTTGTGTAGGGGTTGCTGTTGAGAACCAGCGGTTCAAACCTGCTTGTTGAAGAACCATCTGGGGTGAGGTCCAAAAGATGACACTCAAAGCTGCCATTTTGGTTCTTGCTCTGGTTCCAAGTGGGTGGACCAATTAGGTTGCTGTTGGTATCTTGGAAATTGATGACACTGTCTAGTTTGATGTGGGATGGCTGTCCCGGAGGCAGGATGGAAACTGTGGGTTTCTCGTCTTCATCGAAGGTTACCCAGGTGTTGAAGCGGCCAACAGAGATTGTTTCTGGCTGGCTGTTGGTCTGCTTGGTGCTGGAGCTCCAGCTGATGGAGTCCATGTCTATGTACTCATCCTCTGGGAAGACTGACAAGGCTGCCAAGACAAGAGGCACACCATTACACCTGAACTGAATATTAACACCAGCACTGAGGGTGCTTTGAGCTTTTGTGATGGACCTACAATATTAATGTCCTGAGACATTCACATCAACATAACAATTAACATAAAATCGTGAGAGAAATTCATGAGGGAAATTAATCTCCCTCTCTCTTGTATGCTCGCACTATACAGGCTAAATGACACTCTGTTCTATTAGACATAACCCACCACACTGTTATATCTGTTCTGAATAAGCTGTTTTTGAGTCCCTCAATGAGCTGTGTTTAACCAGTTTAAAAAACACAAGAAGCTATGTTATTTAGCATATTCAGTACTCTAAATTGATATTGGTGCTAGAACGAACTGTCACTGAAATACAAAGTTCCAAGAATGTTAATTATCCAAGTCCAAGTGCACACCATCATATTTTCACCTGCAATGCTCAAACCATCCAACAAAATGCAACCCAGCCACTGTTATTATAACATCAGATATACACAGCATTTTAATCTGCAGGGATTTTTTTTCTTTCTTTGAAGGTGAGCATTCCCACCTCTGAATCACACTCCGCTATACTGGAACTTCCATTCAACCAACATGGGTTAGGTTATTTGTTGCTCGGTGCTAATGCTCTGTACCTTGGCCCTGCATTTTAACCAGGGTAACAAAGTGTGCTGGAGGACTGAGTAAAGGGGCTACCGCTTATCAAGACAAAGAGCTGGACTACTGGGATACTAATTTCCCAAGGGAAGACATTCTGACAGCTCTACTGGAACACACACATAAACACCCACACCAGTGTCTCCCCTTTATGTATTCTACCACTTCATGTCTTTGCAAAATTATTTTATTTTTACTCTAAATGGTTACTTTAAGAAACAAGGCAGGTGTTATATCTATTTTTTACATAGCAGTAAAGTCAGCTTGATCTTAAATGTATTTCCTAACAGTATTTTCCTGACTTAATGACATTGGTTTTGAGATGAAATCTTTTTTTTATAAAAAAAAGGCTTTGCACTTTGTACAAACACAGCTGCAAAAGAATATATATAGGAAACACTGATACACACGCAAGCATGCTCACACATGCCTGTCTGTATGCAGAGGTAGAAATACAGTTACTACATGTAAATATGATTTCATACAGAACAAAAATATACTATACAAACACACTCACAATGAAAGCCACAACACTGAACACACACACACACACACACACACACACACACACTAAAGCTTTAACCTGGAAATGGACTACAAATCTGCTGGAACAATGGTTCTCAATCCTGGTCCCTGGAGCCCAGAGTACTCCCAGATCTGAAACAGTTCTTGATTAGAAGGCTGGAATGAAAACCAGCAGGGCTCTAGGTCTCGAGGACTAGGATTGAGAATCACTGTGTTAGAAGAAACCACAGAAAATGACGGGCAGTGATAATGGTGAAACGTTTTGTGCCGGACATTATTAAATCAGATTTAGCTTGACCTGACAAGCCTGGCTTGTTTGTTCATCATCTAGCCTCTACATAGTGTATAACATAGCAGGACAACCTACACTGCACGGTGACAGTCACACAGTGGAACATTTTCCTTCTTGGTAGAAGACACTCAGCATACTTGATACCGTTCACCAATTGTTGCCACTAGAATTACATTGTGTGGATGGTTAACATGGTAAAAGACTCCATGTCACATTCCAGGCTTATGGGACAACTGTTGGTGTTCTCTCATTTTCTTTTTGCTTATGGGAACAGCAGGTCAAATATGTGAAACCAAGGCTCGTCAAACCAGAATGGCTGTTACAAGGTGCTGAACCGGTGGCTGGCTACTACTACTGTGATGCCTCTCTTGACAAGTCCACTCATGTCAAACCCAGGACTGGGGAGAATGGAAACTTACCGCAGCAGCTGGCCTGCCAAACAGTGGAACTTATCAGAAACATGAGTCAGGCTTCAGTTAGTCTGACTAACTGGCCACAAGCCCACCACCTACATTTAGTATTGATTGTACAGTTCCAAGTACATGCACATCAAAACCCGCCCATAGGGTTTGTGCACACATACATTCATACCCACACCACAGGAATCAGAAAGGTGGATTGGCAAAGGAGGTTTCAGGGGATAATTAATAAATATGACTGACTGAAGCTAGTGTAGTGAAGCTAATACATTCCTCTTTACTAGTTACTCATTTGAAAAATAATCATATTACTTTACTCCCTGGGAGAAGAAATTTATTACACTACTCGTTATATGCAAAAAGTTTGCAATTGAGAACAATATTTTTAAGTAATGGGAACACTTCCATCTGCTAAATGTAAACATATCCATCTTTAATCCAAGCTAGCTAGCTAATGCAGTGTGTAGCGCTCGCAACATGTTCTTTAGGAATGACAAACATAAATCTGGATGATTGGCTTATTAAAGTTAAATGTAATATGACCAGATGATAACAAAAGTAACGTTGTGACAATTTATTTCTCTGATTGGTAACTGTAATTCTAATACTTAAATAGTAATTCCTTACTCTAATCGTTACTGAGGAAAGTACTAATATTACTGTAATGCATTACTGCCCGTCACTGGATAGCAATGAAGAGCAATGACCTAAATGAGGAGAGAGTCTTTCCAGTTCCTCTCTTTCCCATACCTCAGATATTTCCAGTTAAAATGAAAGTTTCTTTAGGTTTCCTTTCTAACCGCATTTCATGAAGTGAAAAATGCCACTCCGCAGAAGCATCAACCGAGGACAAACTGCACAGAGAATGGTTTCGCTCTCTCTTGCATGGATGGCCAATCTAAATGATATAGCAAGCCTTTCCCTGTACAAACAGGCACTCCCTTTCACTCTAAATGCACTCATGCCAAATCTCATACCTTGGCTCTGCCACACAAAAACGCAAATATTTGCACATACCCATGCTATCCACACATACAACGACACACTCACCACTCACTGGATACGGGCCAAATGACAACATTAAAAGTAGAATGAAACTCACCAGGAGATCCACAGAAGCAAGGTGGGAGTGTGTGTTGGAAATGTATGTGTGTGTGTTATTCCAGGTGCATCTGCAAAGACTGTGTACTGGATAAGAAGGGCAGAGGTTCCACCTTCTCAACAAGCTAGCTAATGACAAAGCTCACCAGCCACACTGCATAGCCAGAGGCGTTCAGGGGCTTGTACAAGCTTGCAGCTCACCCTTATCTGTCCTTCTTTCAGCCTCTTTTGCCCACTTTTCCTAGCAACCCTTTTGTCTCTACCATTCTTTTCCCTTATCCACTGCCAACTCTCTTTCTCCCTCTCTTCTATCTTTTTTCCTGTCTCGTTCCACTTCTCCAACACCCCTCACTCCGTCTGCTGAACGATCTGTCAACCTTATAATCTTCCTGCCCTGTGATCTGCCTATCAGCGCCTGTCTGTCTAATATGTGACCTGATCTACCTGTTGCCTCTTGTTCTGAACTCTGCCTGTATATGAACTTTCTGTGTTTCAATCTGATGCTTGCTGTTCTGTTGAGTTAAAGCACTAGAAAAGATTTTAGAAAGACTGATTGTCCCCATATAACAGTGCAGTGATTGCAAGCTATTGCTTAAGGCGGAAATAAACTTAAGGAGAATCTGTCCGATTTTAGCCAGATTTCCCTCCTTCCGAGAATCAGGCCGGCTCCCGATCTAAGGCTTCGGTGAGTATCAGTAAGGATTATCTGGTAGCGTGAGGGCATTACAGACTAAATCTGAACCCTTCCAATCGACTCGTGAGTTAAGGGGGGGCGCCCAGATAATATCAAACACAACGTGGACACCTGTAGTGTGTGGCCATTTAAGATTCACTCTGACACTGCCCTGTCTGCCTCCATTGTTGTTTTGACTAAATTCACAAATTTCACGTGAGATCCTGGGGGACTAAAGGTCCTGACACGTCAAGAATCTTTCCCCCGGCCCTAACTGTGTCATCTAGTGTGAGTATTTTACTGACTTAAGGCAAAAAACTCTCAAATCCATTGGTATGTGTGTAATATAATGTGTGTTCATGATTTGTGTGTCTAGTGTGTTCCTAGCTTTATGCAAGGGCAGATGATTGGAATGACTTTGATACTTTATACTGCTGTATATAGTGAAAAAAGTATAGTGGCCCAGAGTGTGTGTGTGTGTTTGTGTGTGTTGGTTGTATGCAGTCATTATTGTCTTTTCTGAAAGAAAAAGAAGTCCAGGAGACTTGAGATACTTTATACTGACACTTAGTGACACTGTGTCTGTATTTAAGTTGATTCAGTTCAGTGCTGCTTTTTATACACCGTTCACACTAGCTAACTCACCAGCCATGCCTGCAAAATTAATTGAATTAAATTCTAAATTAATATGCAACTAAATAGTATTTCTGCATTCATATCACTGACATTTACATGAGCTTTAAGCTAATAACTCCATAAATGCAATTTTCCAAGTTAAGACAAATCAGAAGCAAACACACACACACCTATATATAAATATACCGATCAGCCATAACATTAAAACCGCCTGCCTAATATTGTGTAGGTCCCCCTCGTGCCGCCAAAACAGCTCTGACCCGTTGAGGCATAGACTCTACAAGACCCCTGAAGGTGTCCTGTGGTATCTGGCGTTGGCAGCAGATCCTTTAAGTCCTGTAAGTTGCGAGGTGGGGCCTCCATGGATGGGACTTGTTTTTCCAGCACATCCCACAGATGCTCGATCGGATTGAGATCTGGGGAATTTGTCAACACCTTGAACTCTTTGTCATGTTCCTCAAACCATTCCTGAACAATTTTTGCCTTCTTCCCATAGTGCATCCTGGTGCCATATCTTCCCCAGGTAAACGACGCACACGCACCCGGCCGTCCACATGATGTAAAAGAAAACGGGATTCATCAGACCAGGCCACGTTCTTTCATTGCTCCATGGTCCAGTTCTGATGCTGATGTGCCCATTGTAGGTGCTTTCGGCGGCGGACAGGGGTCATCATGGGCACTCTAACCAGTCTGCGGCTACGCAGCCCCATACGCGGCATGCTGCGATGCACTGTGTGTTCTGACACCTTTCTATCATAGCCAGCATTAACGTTTTCAGCAATTTGTGCTACAATAGCTCTTCCGTGGGATCGGACCAGACGGGCCTTCACTCCCCACGCACATCAGTGAGCCTTGGGCGCCCATGAACCTGTCGCCAGTTCACCGGTTGTCCTTCCTTGGACCACTTTTGGTAGGTACTAACCACTGCATACCGGAAACACCTCACAAGACCTGTCGTTTTGGAGATGCTCTGACCCAGTCGTCTAGCCATCACAAGTTGGCCCTTGTCAAAGTCGCTCAGATCCTTACACTTGCCCATTTTTCCTGCTTCCAACACATCAACTTCAAGAACTGACTGTTCACGTGCTTCCCAATATATCCCACCCCTTGACAGATGCCATTGTAACGAGATAATCGATGTTATTCACTTCACCTGTCAGTGGTTTTAATGTTGTAGCTAATATATGTGTGTAGACAAGTGTTTGCACAATGCTTACTACTTTTCTGCAGGAGTGCTGGCTCGTCATTGGCCTCCGAGGTGACCACACTCTGCTCCGATTGGGTAGTGCAGCTGCTGTCTGAATGGGGCGCTACACTCCAAAAGCTGACCGTGGAGCAAACACTGTGCCAGGTACCTGTTGGAGGAACAAATATACACATACTGAAGGGTTACATTTGTATTCTTTTATTTATATCGAGCTCTCCAAAAAGCACACAAAGTAAAAGCACACAAAGTAAAAAACGAATGTTATTAAGCTGTTTAGTCATTCTCATTCCAATTTCTTACCTGATCATCTGTATTTGAGCATGTCCCTGTATGACCACTGCTTTCAGCATGCCTCTCCCTGTCTCTCTGTGCTGCCTGCATTGTTTTAGATATCATTATTTTACCAGAAGAACAATGACTGATGATCATTTTAATTTGAATATTCTGCTTTTATTACTACAATTGTAACTGTCACGAAGTGAATGTAAACCGTCCCAAAATCAAAATGTTGTTACTTTACTTTGTTATTAAAATCTATAGTTGTTAGTTGTTAGTGGCACCCTAACCCTAACCTCAGCAGTGTACTTCAGTACAGAACTGGAGTAAATGTATCTAGTTACTTTCATCTCTGACAGAAGTTTGGTAAAATGTAAACACTGATGTAAAGTGTCTGTAACGTTAATTCCAAACTCAGAGTACTTAATGACCTCCAAACTGTACTCAGCTGAAGTACTTCAGTACATTTATTTAATGTAAACTTGTTGTGTTGTCACATGAAACTGCAGTTTAGCTCTGTTAGATGTAAGCTCGATTAGCTCCATTAGCTGTTAGCTCCGTTAGCCAAACACACCGCAGGCCTCTGCTGCCCACTGGGGATAGATGAACCGGTACCGCGGGAACATTTCAGAATCTTCATATTTTTCGTAGGTCTCACGCTGAGTAGCCAACAATTACCTGAAACATTAGCTATTGACATTGCCTTATCTACTAAGCTAACGTTACCTATTTAGGTATCTAGTTACGTATTTCGGTGAGATTTTTAATAAAATTAATTATTCTATTATTTATTATTGACATATTGGGCAGGTTGGCCTGTGTTCAATCAGCTGACTGAATTGTGCCTTTAATTGGGTTGACTTAAGAGGGGCAAAACCTTTGTCACAAGAGAAGATTGCGTTTTGATTACCTTGATCATCACACAAATGAAAGACGCAACAAACTTAGGTGTCATTTTCTTCTATCAGACTCACTTTAAATATGACTTGAACCCACAAAAGGATTTGACCAAATTAAATGTAAAAATATGCAAAAATGGTGAAAATCGGAAAGGGGGCAAATACTTCACAGCACTGTAGCAGTCTCAGTGCTCCATTAAAATGAAGGAGAAATACCACACTAGTAAACTGTCCTTAATGCTTTCATCTACTGGAATACAACCAAATAGCTTGGCTACATGTGTTATGATAAAATCAATTGTGCCACCTCCAAAATCAGTCTATGCAATCTACTTTATAACGTCTTATGGTTAATTTAATTTGCAAGCACATTGTCTTGTCTATTATAAAGGGCTTATTAACTTGTACTTTTTATGTAGACTGCTAAACCTACCATCAGCACACACGTAGCCAAATAATACGCTATCTACAACACATAGGCTACTTACTATAATCATACTCGCTATAAAGTTATTACCCATTAAGATGTAGTTATTCCTTTACCATCTATAATCAGTTTTAATAATGCATTACACAGTGGAGTGAAAAAAAATGGCATGTTTGTCTATTGGGTACGACAAGGTGTGGCACTTGCCATACCTTATCCTAAGCAAGTACAGATTCAATTTTGTAGATTTTAGCATTGTGAAGGAGAAGAAAGACGATCAAGCAAAACGAGCCAGAAAATTATTTGGAAGCCCTCTAACCATGGACACTGACCCATTCTATTGAACTTGATCCACAGAACTATGTGGCTGTACTACATTTGTCTTGTCATCTAATATATGCCCACCCGTCCTGGTGGGAGGGTGCCTCTATGAATTGCCAAGGTTGCTTCCATTTTTTTCTGGGAGTTTTTCTTTGTCTTCATAGAGGCCTTAGGTTGGTGGTGCCAGCCAGGTTAGGCAGATTAGGTAGGCTTGCTATGTCCTCCTCTCTGTTAAATCTTTTCAATCCGTCATCCTATTGCTGTTTTCATGTGCTTTTCTACTGCTCATATTCTGTAAACACCACAATTGCAAGAATTTAATTTATAATTGATAACTGATTGTCATGAATCTGATTGTCTATGAGCTTGTCCCAGTAAGGCTTGTAAAGCCCTTTGAGGCTTGTTTGTGATAAAGGGCTGTAGAAATAAACTTGACTTATTGTAAGGTGCCACTACCCCTCCTCCATCTAAGACCCACCGTGCTAGCATTGACTGATGGAAGGGCCATGCCTCTGCATTTAAATACAACTTGAAATTTTAAAATGAAAATGGCAATTGAAAAAGTACCAGGTGCTGTGACAAAACACCACAGCAATGAATGAATGAATGAAAACCACCAAAATGGAGACAAAATTTATAAACTAGAAATTTTTAATAAATTAATTAATTTTAATTTAAAATTTAAAAATAATCACACAAAAAAAAAATAATTTGGCCTACTAAAAAAAATGCAAACAAGATCAACCAAGGACTGCATGTCAATGTAAGGAATCTATGTCAATTGCACTTGAACAGGTAACAGCATGAAATATGTCAAGTGCGCATATACATACAAAAATCAAACACACAACACATACAAACAAGTAAATGAATAAATGAAGGTAGCTCGCCTGTGGGGGAGAGGGTGAGGAGTGGAATCAGTCTCATTCGCTCAACGCTTGGGGTCACACAGGACAAAGACCGAATATCTGAAAGGTCTATTCAATTACCACTCATCTTAACAGAATCATTTGGCGCATTTGGTTCCAGACGCATCAATAATAATATAGTAACAAGCTTTATTTGTGTAGCACTGTTCGTTTGTTTCTTTTTGTTTAACAGTAAAATAACACTTAAATGCAACAAACATCTATTTAAAAAGGGAAATAAGAGCAACAATAAAGAAGCAAAAATGAAAGCAAAAGTCTGCAAAAATGTGTTTTTTTAATAAGGGAAATTCTGGTTTTGCTGGTATGTCCCTTCAAAATCCAAGGGCTCTACTTTGGGGAAAACCCCTCAGGGTGGTTTTGTTTTCTATACAGTTAGTGTTATGTTTGTTGTTCAGCTCTGTTTTTATTTTGTTAAGCTCAGGACATACATGCCTAATGTTTATATTGTGTACCAGTAAGACACTGCCCAGCCCCCTTGAATTTAAATATTATAACATACGCCGATCAGCCATAATATTAAAACCACTGAAAGGTGAAGTGAATAACAATGATAATCTCATTACAATGGCACATGTCAAGGGGTGGGATATATTGGGAAGCAGGTGAACAGTCAGTTCTTGAAGTTGATGTGTTGGAAGCAGGAAAAATGGGCAAGCATAAGGATCTGAGCGACTTTGACAAGGGCCAAATTGTGATGGCTAGACGACTGGGTCAGAGCATCTCCAAAATGGGCGCCCAAGGCTCACTGATGCGCCTGGGAATCGAAGCTAGCCTGTCTGGTCCGATCCCACAGAAGAGCTACTGTAGCACAAATTGCTGAAAAAGTTAATGCTGGCTATGATAGAAAGGTGTCAGAACATACAGTGCATTGCAGCTTGCTGCATATGGGGAAATGTCCTGAAAACTGCGCCTCCTACAGGCACTGGAGGAATTTGGCATAGGTGAGAATTTTGTCAAGTGGGTCAGGGATACAACACGCCTGATCACTGAGATCCATTAACTTTCCCCTTCATTGGAAAATAGACAAGGAGATCCGCTATCCCCTTTGCTCTTTGATATTGCCATAGAACCACTCACCCAGGCTATAAGGCAGACAGCTCTTATATCTGGTGTTCTCACTGGCAAGAGGGAGCATGAAAGTCTTTACGTGGATGACATACTTTTATTCTTAAAAAAAACCCACAAACTTTTATATCCTGCCTCATCCAAACCATTTCAACATTTAGCACATTCTCTGGGTAAAAAATTAATCTGCCAAACTCGGAGGCCATGCCTCTGGGGTCCCTAAGATCTGCCCCACTCCTGTCGGAGCCCTTTCCCTTTCGCTTAATCTTTCTCATGTCAGTTAATTCGGTTAATACTTTCCCAATGCGTGCGTTCGTGAACTGTCCCCTTAAAAAAAAATACTACGTCGTGTTCAGTCACGTGCCTCTACCCTGTCCAACTAACATTAGTCCGCGTTCACTCGAAGCAAAGCTTGCGGCATGGATGACATGAGCGCAAACACCGTGTCAACAAATAAACCTGAGCAGCTTATACCGAAAAAGAATGCCGTGTCCGCCATTTGGACACATTTTGGCTTCAGTGAAGACGACACTGAACAAAAAGAAGTCAAATGTAAACGCTGCAAGAAAAACAATTTCAGCGAACAAAGGTAACACCACCAATTTGTTTAATCACTTGGAACACAATCACATTACCGAATATGAAGAGTGCATGGCTCAAAAAACAGAGAGAGACCGACAAGCGCCAAAGTGCTTCCACAAAGCAGCTGTCACTAACGCAAACATTGTTACATGCCTCAGATCCTGCCTGAAACCTGAAAAGGTAAACACGCTAGGGTTTCTTAGTAAGAACCTAGGGTAAAATACCTACTAGTGCATAGAGTAGAGAGTGACAGGACAAGATCGCTGAGAGAAGGATCACATGCAACAGCGGTCATGAGTCAGATTCACACCTACAACACTATAAGCACACAGGATACACAGCCTGCTGATCCATTGGAGGTGCCCTGTCCAAGCCCTTCTCTTGCTCTTAATCAGCAGTGTTGCATTGACATTTTTGCACATGGCATTATTTAAAATAATTTATTTTGTTTGCAAGAGATGCAAGATATTTTCTACTTTTTTTAGGGAACTTGCTTTTTACTTTAAAACTAAAATGTGACCTTTTTCACAAGACGTTTTCATTTCAAGCGATGTGTGCTTTGTTTTCAACTGTTCAAAATATTAAATAAATAGCCATAAATAGTTCATCTGTGTTTCCTTAAATTATTTTAAAAATCACAAAGATAAGATATGCACTCCTTCATTAGAACAAATACCCCAGCTTTAATAGTTCAGCATATTTACAGTACAGACCTTGTCAGAGAACTATGAGGGCAGTGTTAAAAAAAAAGAAGCATATAAAATAAATAATTGTTCATTAATCATAATCGAGGTAAAAGTTTGAAATAATCGTGATATTGATCTGAAGTCATATCACTCAGCTCTAATATAACACCTACATATGACAAATTGTTTAAGACCAACTTTCCCCCTCTTCTAGATGCTGCTCAGACTTCTGTCAGAGATGAAAGTAACCAGATACATTTACTCCAGTTCTGTACTGAAGTACACTGCTGAGGTTAGGGTGAGGGTGCCACTAACAACTAACAACTATAGATGATAATAACAAAGTAAAGTAACAACATTTTGATTTTGGGACGGTTTACATTCACTTCGGGACGCTTACAATTGTAGTAATCAAAGCAGAATATTGAAATTAAAATGATCATCAAGGTCAGTCATTGTTCTTCTGGTAAAATAATGATATCTAAAACAATGCAGGCAGCACAGAGAGACAGGGAGAGGCATGCTGAAAGCAGTGGCCAGACAGGGACATGCTCAGATACAGATGATTAGGTAAGAAATTGGAATGAGAGACTAAACAACTTAATAACATTAGCTTTTCAATGTAAATGGACAGACTTTGCTTTTACTTATGTAGTTGTAATTAAAATCAAGATTTTACATTTAATTCTTTGTACAAGTCTATGATTTCATTCAAAGTCTATGATTTCATTCTTTTCCGTATAAATGCACAGACTTTTATTTTGAGACAAATCAACAAAATACAAATTAACTTGGACTTACTTAAAAGTCCATAGCACATTTTTTTGTTAAAGGGATAATCTGTCATTTGTTCAAGTACAGCATTAGTTGTTCTAATCACAATATTTACATAAACATGCTTTGGGTATGTATTTTTTTCCCCATTGGAAGCTATCCTATTCGCTACTACTGGAAAAGAAATAATTCTAATTGGTCAGTGTGTTTACAGACAGTAAACAGTAAGCAACTGACCAAAACAAAACGAAGTGGAGGGGCAGCCACTATCTTGGAGAAATCACAGACTATTCCATTAAATGTGAATTAAAATGGTCAATGTAGTTCTCTAAACTATATTCTAAATGTGCAAATTTTCATATATAAAACATCATAGAATTGTGGGAAATGCACTTTAAAAAAATCTGGGGGAGGGCTCTAATTTGGACCCTCCCCAATGTCTATACCATGGTTACACCCTTGAATGACACCAACACTGTCACTATACAGTGCATTCAGAAAGTATTCAGACCCCTTCACTTTTTGTTATGTTGCAGCCTTATGCTAAAATCGTTTAAATTCATTTTTTCCCTCATCAATCTACACTCAATACCCCATAATGACAAAGCGAAAACAGAATTTTAGAAATTTTTGCAAATTTATTAAAAAGGAAAAACTAAAATATCTCATTGACATAAGTATTCAGACCCTTTACTCAGTACTTAGTTGAAGCACCTTTGGCAGTGATTACAGCCTCGAGTCTTCTTGGGTATGACGTGACAAGCTTTGAACACCTGGATTTGAGATTTTCTGCCAGTCTTCTCTGCAGATCCTCTCAAGCTCTGTCAGGTTGGATGGGGACCGTCAGTGGACAGCCATTTTCAGGTCTCTCCAGAGATGTTCAATTGGGTTCAAGTCAGGGCTGTGGCTGGGCCACTCAAGGACATTCACAGAGTTGTCCCTAAGCCACTCCTGCATTGTCTTGGCTGGGTGCTTAGGGTCATTGTCCTGTTGGAAGGTGAACCTTCGG
>OOFE01017169.1:6212-17396 GCA_900323365.1 Monocentris japonica
AGGGGTGGGGGCATTATTTTAATCAAATTATGATGCTGTAAGGCTGTGCACAATGGACTGTGGATTTCTAGGCTACAGTCTTAAGTTTTACAATGAAAATGCTACTGCACTTGTATCCACCTTGCAATACATCTAAACTGGTTACTGGTAGTTTTAAACAAGCCGGGCTTATTTCGCTTGTGAGGTTCATAGTTATTAGCATTTATGCGAATTACAGTTGCAAATAAATACAATTCTCGCCATTCAAAATATACATGCTTATTATTATTATTATTATTATTATTATTATTATTATTATTAATAATATATATGGGTGTTGAGAAAATGCGTGCTTTTCTGGGTCTGATGGTATCTTCAATAATGGTGCGGGAGAAATAAGTTGGTGAATATCCCTGTGTGCGTTGAGACACACCCAGGTTGTCAGTGGCGATGAGATAACTTGTGTGGCTGCAGTCTCTGCCCTGGCATTGTCTCATCCTGCCTACCGAGGCTGACTAACTTATTTTTTTTTTTGCATGCTGACTTGCTCTATGAAATATGAATGAACATTTCATGTACTGTAACATCCCGAACTAACTCATCGATTATTTATCTGATTCATCTCCGCCTCCATCCCAAGGTTTACTCGCCCATACCGCGAGACAACCAAACGCTCCTCTTTTTCTCTGCCTTGAATGTGACACCTAAATTGTTTTCCACAAGATTACACTGAGCTGAGCTGACACACGGCTTGAATTTTTAGCTTTACTTTGTCTTGTCTTCAACACTGATGAACATGGCAGGTTCATGATCTGATTCAAGACCTATATATGTGTCTGGGGCAGTTAAATAACATTTTATGATTAGTCATGGCCCAGTCCTTGAGTATCCTATGGACCATGTACAGTATTGGGGATAATATGTTTCAAAATGTCCCATTTTGTCCCATAATTTGGAGAATTATTGTAAATTTGATAACATACAGTAGTACCACTGTTGTATGACTGTAATATTTAGGTACCATTCCCAGGTTTATAGATGTGTTTTCATTAAGAAGGGCATCGATGAAATCCATATATTACTGGAATTACTTTGTCTAACATCTGCTATCAAATCAGGGATTATCAATGAAATGTTAGAAAGAGAAAACCCCAAATCTGGTGAACACGGAGCTGCCACCAATTTAAGGGAATCCTTTGACGATGCCCTCAATACTTCAGTTAGTGTTTTGAGAGAGATAATGGTGCATTGAGGTTCTGACGTGATGTGGTACTTCAGATCAGTCTTTCTGTTCTATAAAACTCGAGACACTTTTTCCTCTTTTGTACACAATGTGTTGTGTTTGTCCATCCATCTCTAAATATAATACATGTACATCCCCAGATAGGGCACAAGCCTGTTAGATGGCTTTACACTAGGGCAATTTTCTGGTATTAAGTGCCAAGCAATGAGCCAAATGGGATTTGGACTCACAAACATAATATGAAGGTGTGTACGCTAATCACCAGACCACTTCAGATGGCTGGCTATTTAACATTATAAATATCGGCCAAACTGGGCAAATGGAGACATCAACTCTTGCTTGTTAGCATAACTTGTTCATTTAAAGGCAGTAAAAAAAAGTAAGAAGTCTTTATAGGTTTCAGAATTGCATGCCATTGACACAAACTCCAGCGAAGGTGAATGAATCGACCTGATTGCTGATATATTCTATTTTTGAGCATGTGTTTGCTGCATCAAGTGATACCTCAGTCTCATGCAAGCCTCATTGATTCATACTTCAAATTCACGTCTTTCTTCTACGAGATCCAGAATGAGCAACTGGTGGTCATATAAATGATAATGCATCAGTTTTTTGTAGATTCACATGAGAAAAGCGGTACAGGTTTTAGTGGTGTTTTTTAGTTTTGCAGTGAAACCCTTTCACTTGGGTACCATTATTCTTCTGTTGTGTGATTGCATGCAGTGGGAGTTTCAGTATTACACCTCCATGTTGCTTTTGATAACTTAAGAGTCTACCACCAAGGTTTTCTGGGATTTGCGGGGAAGTCCAAAGTCATTGAAAGCAAAGAGGTCATTTAGGTTGTAGTTTGTAATGATGAGTGTTGTGAGAGACGAGAGTATGTATGAATGAATCTATATCTGTCTGTCTGTCTGTCTGTAGGGTTTTCTTGGGTCTATCTTGTAGGGGTTTGGAGACTGCTCTGGTTGGACTCTACCTGCAGTTTCCTTTAGTGCTGTTCATATAAAATTGTCTGGGTTGTTGAACTGTTGAGCTACTGGAGACCCTAAGGTGAAATATGTGGGTGAAGGGTCCCAGTCAGTCTGGGGGAGCCACGTCTACAACAGAGAGCCTGTTATCACGCTGAGCGCAGCCCAGTGCAAGGGGACTTTATTTTTCAGCCAGTGCATCCAGACAGTGGCAGCTCCAGCCTCGTGTTTGATTGGGTCCTCTCCGATGAAACTGCGTCTCCCAGACATGTCTGTCGTAATTGCAGCTGGTGCCCATGCAGGCGTGAATCCCGTCGGCCCTGACACTATCATTTATTAATGTACATGACTGGACTCAAGTATGTCAGGAGCAGGGACATAAGCGAGGAAGCCATTCAAAAAAGGCTACATGTTTCACTGGGTGAAGGGTTCCTATGTTGAGTAAAGGCCCATTTGATAATGGTAGGAATGCTGGGAAAACTGCAGAGAGTTGGTTGGCCATTTTCAGGGGCCTAGAAAATATGTTATTCTATTCAAATTTATTAAAAGTTTCAGATTTGTTTTTTCAAGGTTCAAGTTTTTACAATTTTAAGCATTTTTACTCTCCAAAATGACTGCAATGGTATAATGTGTTGTCTTTATATGTCTTTATATATTTGTGCTTACAGTATGAATTCACCATGTTTGAACATATAATAAAATATTTAATGATAACTGTGAGAATAACATCTATCGTAGAGGATTAAGATACACGTGTGTCCACTGTCCATTTAGTACAGCATGTGGTAGCACAGCGTGGTGTATATTTAGTGGAAGGCACAAGCTAGCTTTGCATCATGAAAAGTATCATAGCACAATATTAAGTTGATTAAATAGCTTTTTTTGTCAAAAGGTGTATTCCTTTAAAGGGCTTAATTTCTGCAAACTTAAATTTTGTCATTTGAAATCGTATCATCTTTGCAATTAAATGTTGAATAACTCATAAACCAGATTCCATAGTTTCATTTTGGTTTTGTTTTCTGCAACAAACATATGGGCATTCATTTGTTGCCGCTTAGGTTAACAGCTTGTCTTGAGCACAGTAAGTTTAACTGGTGAAATATGGTGTATGCATAAACAATGATCAGTTTTCCATTCTCTAAATTTGTCTAACGAGGGAAATCTGGCATGATATTCTGTTGCGGTAAAAGAATCAACAGCGTCAGAGAGATGGGGGTGCCAGATTAAGTGGGTGGAAGTTGAACCTTTCATGCAGGCAGAATGTTAAATTAGCTGTCAGGAAGTCTCTCCTCCTGGATGCGTCTTTGGGCGTCCTCTGCACTGCCTGTACAAAGGAGGCTGGCTATAGATTTCCTGGCCAAAGCCGAGGGCTTTTAGCTGGCAAATCAGCTGTTTTCAAGTCTGTGTGCCCACGCTCAATGCGGAAACAGTATTTTGCTAGCTCCAGCCTCTGAGCAATCAACAGGGTCATTGTTAGAGCACTGCAGATCGCTCGTACTCTGCATTTTCTTATTTATTGGGTCATAGATGTTTTGCCATAGGCAGGTTTTCAAGGCAGCAATACTGCAAGGTACTTTCTAAAACCCAATTGTTTGGCGGTAATCCCCTGTTGCATGCTTCATTTCACCTCAGACAAACAGATGGGAATACATTTGGTAAATGCATCAGCATGTCTGCCATGAGATTTTGCTCACCGAATCCAAATGCCATCTTCCATTTTTCACAGCGATTGCCATAGCACAAAATAGCACTGGCTTCAAAATATTGCTGAATCACCGGACCAATATGCCACGAAGTAGGGTTTCGTTGGTACTGTAGTCTAATGCATCAATCACTGTGTCTCCAGGCAACAGCTTTCTGAACAAATGAAACTCTGGGTTTTGGCTTGTTTGGACAGGGAGCAACTGACGCATTCCTCCCTGACTGACAAACTGATAAACCACAGATACAGCTCCTACGTAGTTATTCAGTGATGTTAGGCCTGGCATTATACCCTACTGACGAATTCTGTCTAGATAGCTCACTGATACATCTCAGATTTTTCACAGGTGGTTTACAAGTATCAATGTTCAATTTGTATCGGATGCATTTACATTCGTGAGTACATGTGGCTTTGGCCCTGTCTAGGCAAAGACACGTCAAGGTTGATTTGAATCTGACTGCCAAAAACTGCGTCTGGGATTTGGTGTGTAGATAGTGTGTAAGCACGTTACACTTGCACCCATTTCCACACTGAATTTGAGATAAATATTTAACGATGAGAATATTTTATTAGCCTGAATCAGAGGGGATATGAGATGAAAAGGTTGAGAACTTCTGTTCTAGCAGTGTTTTGATTTTATTGTTGTGTAAATGGAGAAAATGTATGTTTGCCATGGTAATATGTTTATTTATTGTTAGCTGTAGTCTCAATATATATCACAGACTAGGAAGTGGCAGGGTGTGAACCTTGTATGTCATGTGTTATACAATACTTTATCAAAGCATGATCTGTTATATGTTGTAGTTCAGAACTCATCTGAGTCCACAGAAGCAGCTTTCTGTTTATTGTCAGTGGAGAAGCAACAGGAAGTGCATCTTGATGACATCATAGATTAGAGCCTGGGTTCTTTGGGAACGGGTTATTCACACTCACAAACATTGATTAAACTGTCCAAGGCCAGTGGAACATCATGTGGATTCTTGTTGAGGGTCGGTTGTGCTATTCATCAAACATATCTGCCCAACAGGCTTGCCTTTAAAATGACTACTTTTGTTTATTTTGCTTTTCTTTTCTTGGACCTTTCTTGTCTTTTCTGACTAACAACAGTATCATATCCCTCTGAACCTCTACTCCTCTACTGATGTAGGTCTGTTCTGGTAGCTGTTTTGGTGTTCTTCTGTATGGGTATGCGTTAGGTCACACACATTTCTTTCTTTTGCCCATTTCACTCTTCTATGCTCATATAGTTTAATAAGATTCACATACATGTTTGTTTTGTCTCATCTCATCTAATCTCCAGCTCCCTGAAACTCAACATAATGTCTTGGTAAACTGTAGTGTTTCTGTGCTCTGTGGTGCTTTTGTTTGATCAATACTCATTTCATTAGACAGCTTTTGAAGCAATCGTCCATATTTAGCTTGTTTTATTATTGTGATATTCAACCTTTTTGTAAAACAGGTAGTTCCAGAAATGCCTGTCAGTCTTATATTGGCAATATTTCGTAATGACTGGAATTTTCACACCTGCTCTGATATCAACACCTAGACTTGCAAAACCAGTGCAAGCTAATGGTGAAAAGTCATTTCAGCATTCAGAAGTCACTGCTTGCTATATACTGTGTAGTCAGTCTAGTCAGATAGAGCATTGCCCATCACCTTCCTCAGCTTGAGCACTGACATGATGACTGTCAAAAACAATTCCTTTACCTCCCTCAGCCCAATTACGAAGATGGAAATCTAGCTCTTAAGGATGGAATGTATGCACTTAATGACTTGGCGAAACATAGAATCAAAACATTTGACTAATATATCATGTCAGAAAATATCACACTTACTACAGGGAAGTATAAACATTGCTTTCTTACCTAGCCCATGGATCAGAATTTGGATATCGGTGGATAGTCATTGTCGTCTGTAATTTCAGCTTGCAGAACTAAATGCAGAATACATTCCTTGAGTTTTTAGTGGTACATTTCCACATTGGATATTTTACAGTCTGCTATACTGCTGTATATAGACACTGCATAGGCCTGCCAGCTAGTTGAATGATATTTGAACATTTGAACCTCTGGAAGTTAGGACTAATCACATTTATCAGGCAATTTGAGGAGAAAAACACATTTGAAAGAAAATCCTCCGAGCCACTGCAGTTTCTTATTGCATCAATGCTTTTAGGAAATACCTCCCCCACATTACAAATATGCTACCATACAATGACTGATAATCCACGTCAGCATTGGGAGACAGAGCCTGGCCATTTCTTTCTCCCCACCCATCTTGTTTCGTCCAAGGATTTATGCAAAATTCTCTCCTTGAAACACAAACATGTTGACTGAGTCTGTCTTACAAGATTAGACAGAGAGAGAGCGAGTGTGTGTGTGTTTGTGTGGTGTAAGGTGTCATGTGGTACATGAACCATGACAATACAAGGCCACACCCAAGAAAAAAAAAGAGCCATTTCATCTAACAAAATTTGCCATAGGGTTTATTGAAATCCCTCCATAGCAAACATCAAAACCACAATGCCATGAGAATTAGTCGAAACAAAAATCTTCTTTCTTTGTTGTGTAAGAACTTGTGTAAGGCTCCAGGGTGTGAAGGGTGGAGCTGATGAGCTACTGCTGTGATTGCACACGTCTGCAGGCTGGGTAAGCTTTGCAGGTTAGAGCAGAGTGGAGTTGGTCACATTGCTTCACAGTAGGAGAGTTTTGACTCCGATAACGAGTTTGATATTTGGGATCTTAAATTTCTGATAAGCGATATATGTGCTGATACTTTTTTTTTCTAAAATACCTTAAAATAAACATTTCTTTACAGAAATCAAATTTTTACCACAGGATTGCAGCAATATAATGCTGTATGGCAATGTACATAGCTATATGTTTTATGATGGTAAGACAACACATCCCCTGGCATTTATAGCAAAGCACATTGCTGAATTCTCTCATTGCTGAATACCTCATCAGTGGCACTTATACTGATAACGCTATATCTGTAGAAGCCAATAATATCAGCTGACCGATATATCTGTCAGGCCCAACTTGACTGGTGAGCTCTGCTGTTGTGTTGCTGATCTCTGTCCCTGGTCCTCACAGTCTCCCTACCATCACAGAGGTGCCTAACCCTGAGTCTGTCAGCTCCATAGCCACACTTACATACTGTACATGCATTAAGTGAATGTTCTCTCGAGGTCTCTCCTGTCTCTTGATGTCTGTTTTCCCAACATCCTCACATTAGACTGAAACTGAATCCTGGAGCGTGGAAGGGACGGTCAGCTGTGAGAGCTTCAGCTTGTAGGATTTGCCATGACTGAAGGATTGAAGATAGGCTGTCGATAGTGACTTGACAGAGGCTCTGTGTGTGTGTGTGTGTGTGTGTGTGTGTGTGTGTGTGTGTGTGTGTGTGCGCGCTCACATGCATATGTCTGTTTGTGCATGCATGTGTGTATGCCAGCAGGAACATTAAAGTTCGTGGGAGTCCAGGTTTCACTCCCAGAGCAGCAGCTTTGTTGCATTAATATTGGGTGATCTAGCTGCATCTAAAGATAACTGTTAGTCTCTTTCATTTCACATCTCATTGCATCTTCCCAGCGAGTATGCTTCTGCTCTGATGGATTGGGGGAAACAGCTCCCTGACAGCTTTGATCTGCTATTGATCGACTCAGCTGCCCATTAATGGGGGGTAATTGATCATAAGACACCAGTCCCACCAGCCCATCCCCTCCGCCCATGGCTTTGTATGTCCTGAAGCATGTATGCTGTTCCTCAACCAGGGCATTTTTATAAGCCAAGCAGGAGAGCCTGTTGCCCTGTCAGAACCATCAGCAGTGTATGCTGTGCTTGCTAAGCCATAGCTTTTTGCTGCTTCTAAGACATGCTTCCATATAAAAAGCTCACATTATTATTAAAACTTTACTTGGAAAGATAGCAATCATCAAGGGGAGGTGCATCCTACTGCTGTGGCACATTACACAATTGGAGTAATATAGAGGAAATTGGATTTATGAAATTGCTCAGAATAAATGAGAGGCCTAAAAATAATCTTAATAAATGCTTAATAACAGAATTTAATTAAATGTTATTCTAGTTTAAATATTAAAAGTAGCGTTTTCTGACTTTTAAGAGGTGCATTTTAGCCCGAGCCCTGCAGGAACTGGGCTTCAACCAAGGAATACCAAGCAGAGGGGCAATAGCTCTATACATATGCTGCACAGCTGACTGGGCGTGTTCCCAGAGGCCCATGGGAGAGCACAGCCTCACTTATACACTGTGCCCAGACTAAAACAGGATTGCAAATCTGTTTGCTGCCCAGGCAGTGATGTAGAGAAACTCTGATTTAGTCTGCCTTCCTTTGTTCCAGTGAAAAGATTCTGGAAGTAATATTTCAGTAATATAGTTTTACAAAGAGCCATAATAAAAGGACAAAAGTGGATGATGGTCTTATTACAAGTGTTCCCACCATGCCTCTTTAGAGAAAATTTCAAAGAGCAACTGCAACATGGATTCAGCAAATTTAAAAGTACCTCACCTCATTTAGCCCAATAGAGTCGTGACAAAGCATTCTCTCAAATTTTGGGTCTTAGAAAGGGGGTATTGGGTTGTTGCTGAGATCTCTTGCTATGACCCAACAGAGAGAGATAGGCAGAAAGAGACAGAGACAGAGAGAATCCCATTTAAACAGAATCCCACAGCTGAACAGCTCTGTGAATAAAGTCCCTGCTGTGGAGGAAGGCTGTCATTTACCCAGCGTGAGATGTGCCACTCCACTGAGTTCAGCAGGTCTCCATCAGTATTTACTCTTCCCCAAGCTCCCCAGATGAGCCCTCATCATGGGGCTGCTTCAGCCTGCATTCAGCCTGCTGCAGCCTCCACTTCAGTCGGACCCAGGCACACAGGCAAATGCAATTAACACCCAATTTCTTTCCAAGGTCAGAGAGAGAGGCGTGCCTGCTCGAAGTGGTGCAACATTCAATGGTTTTTCATTTCACAGACAAACGTGTTAACTTGAGGAATGCTGTTTTGATGCCATCATCATTATCTTCGTCATAATAATAGTGATGTGATAGATACGTTCACTACAGTTTAAAATAGTAGGGGCGAATGTTTTATCTAACTTGGTGGACAAAGAAATGAATCACTACCAGATGACTCACAGAGGAACAGGTGGTAGAGATGCCTGTAGAGGCACTCTGAATGCCTAACATGACTCATGATGTCACTCATTCAGGAGGCTGCTATTTTTAGTTACATTCGTTTTTGTTCTTTTTGAAATCAGATGCTGAATAGTTCTGTCAAACCGAAGCTCTTTGCAGTGTTCATCATGTCAAGTTACACAGATACAGAGGAAGACAACTCATATTCAAAGCCCTGCTTTCGTTTCCTGGGAACCTGAATTATTCTTTCCAAGCTGATGACTGTTTAGATGAATGCTGTTAACCAATCTTTCAGCTGTGGGACCTTTAGCCCTGCAACTCCAGCCTGGAACCTAAGCACAACGGCTACAGTGCAGTACAGTGTCAAAGCAGTGGACCAAAGGGAAATGCACACTCTGAGTACTCTGAGTATTTGTTAGTTATTCTTTAAGGATTCTTGTAAGGATTTTGTAGTGGCTAATGTGTTGGCATGAAACTGCAGATATTGACAGCCCTCTGACACCAATTATATTCTGTAATTATTTGGGAAACTTGAGGAGATGGGATACTTCTTATCACTTCACATGAGATCCTCACTCACTGTAATGAGTTGATATTAAAATCTCTTTGGCTAAACAGTATATCAGTTTGTGCAACAGCTGGAGATCCAAAATTATCAGTCAATCAAACAAATCAGCATTAAAATGGAGAATTATAGCCCCATCTTTGTTCTATGTAAATGGTTGATTGCCTACAACGTCAGTGCATGCATTTCATTCATGGCAAATCAGTTCAACAATTCCTCATTAAATAATGGCGTAAGTGGTAGATTTGCAATATGGACCTGTTCAAATCAGTTAATGAAAGGATTGAAATGATACTGGCTTTAAGAGAGTCAATGAGCAAATACATATCATATACAGTATATGTGATATGATGATGTCACATCTTTTGTCGTGGTAAGTTCACTGTGCAAACACCATTTGCCCTCCAATGTGCAGATTGCATTGGGAATTCATCCAAACTAATTGTTAGGGTACCATGACAAAAAGCAAGAGTAAACTCCAAATAGATGATTACATACTGTAATCATACTGGAGCTAACACCCATTAGCTCCTTTGCAGTTAACCCAGCTAACACATTATGTAACAGTGATGTAACTTATTGGGACTTTTTAGTAATTTCATGACTTACCAACTGATCACATTGTGGCTACATCTTGCTCTGATAGTAAATATGTTACCAGTCGTCATCATATTACCATCTGGAGACACAGGCTAGGCGTTCAGGTTAACTGCAAATTATGAACAAAACTAATGAGACAGCAAAAGCTGAAAAACACATTGTATAATAGTAATGATTTCCTGGTATCTTGAGTTTACTTACTTACCTACTGTAGATGAAGATCAAAATAGTTTTAATCACCCAATAAAAAATGTCTGACTGGGCAGTTTTCCCATTGTGGTTATTATTGTGAATATTATTTGCACTGTAGCGAACCTCCCAGGCAGTTTAGGTTCTGCTTAAGTCAAGTAATTGCTACTAGTGTGAGGCCAGGCAAAGTAAAAGAAATAGAATTTCTGGTCACAGTTTTCAAAAATGAAAACTGGTGAGGTGAATAACATTGATTATCTCGTTACAATGGCACCTGTCAAGGGGTGGGATATATTGGGAAGCAAGTGAACAGTCAGTTCTTGAAGTTGATGTGTTGGAAGCAGGAAAAATGGGCAAGCGTAAGGATCTGAGCGACTTTGACAAGGGCCAAATTGTGATGGCTAGACGACTGGGTCAGAGCATCTCCAAAACGGCAGGTCTTGTGGGGTGTTCCCGGTTTGCAGTGGTTAGTACCTACCAAAAGTGGTCCAAGGAAGGACAACCGGTGAGCCGGCGACAGGGTCATGGCCGTGGAGGGCCGGGTGCGTGTGCGTCATTTACCTGGGGAAGAGATGGCACCTGGATGCACTATGGGAAGAAGGCAAGCCGGCAGAGGCAGTGTGATGCTCTGGGCAATGTTCTGCTGGGAAACCTTGGGTCCTGGCATTCATGTGGATGTTACTTTGACACGTACCACCTACCTAAACATTGTTGCAGACCAAGTACACCCCTTCATGGCAACGGTGTTCCCTGATGGCAGTGGCCTCTTTCAGCAGGACAATGCCC
>OOFE01017183.1:4132-17589 GCA_900323365.1 Monocentris japonica
CTCCTCTGGGGGCCAGCACCCTTTCCTGTGCATGAACGCCCTGAAAGGGAAGCAACATGTGCAGCATCCTGCTGCAGGATGAGGAGAAAGAGGAGGCACAAGCATGAAGAGAAGACCAGGTTGGGGTTCACAGTGGGGGCTGAAGGGTGTCAGGTCAACAGGAAATCGTAGTAGATTATCACTCATGTATTCACTGTAATTTTAGTAGTTTCCACTGTTCACTAATTTACAGTTATTTAACAATACATGCCCAAAAATGTACAAAACAAACATCCAAAACCCCATTACTTTTTATTTTTAGTGGTTCACATGGTGTATAAGTAGGTGTCCATAAACATTCCAACCAACAATACCATCACAGATAGATATAAAACTGCCTTTCTCTCCTTAATGGCTACTGCTATCCCACTGTTTACACCATCAGCCACTTTTGAACATTATGGAAATACGTTACGGAAGCAAGATGCTCTCAAAATGCTCTCATGTTGCCATTGCCCTGATGTTCAACGTTTTGAAGTGCGTATACCTGGAGGCGTGGCTCATACATACCAGCCATCACTAGAGACACCTAGTCTTGTTTATTTATAGCAAACCAGCTCTACTTCTGAAAAGCTGTCCTGTATCGCTAAATGGGTAGACTATGGCACTAACACTGCAAGGGTTAGTTCACTTCTCACTGGGGCCACTCATATTAAACTATTTGTTCATGCTACTGTAAGGCAATCTGGATAAAAGCCTCCACTAAATGACATATGTTAATAGCATATCTGAAATGATGTAGGTCTCAAAGCCTTTTCCCCTTACATTGATTAAAAGGTCTTCTCATCTACTTACTCTTCTCCCTCACTGGCTACCAGCTACACAGTAGCTACTCTATCAGAGCAGGTAGGGACCCCTACTGACAGCTTCTGTGGAAAATGACAGATTTTAGGGTCTAAGCTGACAGAGGTCAAAGGTTGTGCAGTGCAAGACAGCAGAGCTGCAGGGGGGCTTAGATGTTGAATGTGTGCATTTAGGGGAAGGGCAGGCACTCACATGCTAGTCTCATCAGATGGGCCCACTCTGCACAACTAACACACACACATACACACACAGCCCCATGGAACCTCCACTAACATGACACTAACATGGTGAGGGGTTACACACAGCAGGAGAGGTAGTAGAGGTAGACGCTGTGAGGGGTCTTTTTATTGTATCTCATGCAATAGGTCGGTAAGTGCCTTGCAGTAAGATCAAGGAATCAATATGACATTCCCTATTCTATTTGTAACGTAAGAGAGACACTGGTAATTTAATGCAAATGCAATATAGATTCTCCATACAGTAGCTTCACACAGGCTGAGTGTTTGACTGAGCTGAGACCACAAAGGAGGAATTGCATAGAAAACATTCTCCTCCCAAGATTGAGGCCATTTATGAAAATAAGTTGCTTAACTATTCCTACACTACCTGCACACATTATGCAAGCCATTACATTAATATTGCATGTAACTATGCTGAGCTGAGACACCTGACTCGCTGTACCCTAAAGACCAGAATGCTTGCTTTGAGTATTTACACTGTGATATAATCTGAATGTAACCTCTGATTTGCATCAACTGATACATGCAACACCAACTCTGACAGGAAGCCAGTATTAGCAAAAATGGCGTCAGGATTGCTGAAGGAATGAAATAGACTTGCTGAACGACACATTTCTTTGAGCACTTTACGCAGTTATTCGAACAAAATAGTCTCATCGGATCCTATAGACATATGACGAAATAACAGAAGGCAGCGTTTTCCTTCCCTGACAGTAAACAGCCGTCCACATCCCTGTCAGCGAGACAGAGCTTGTTAAGAGCTCACATCAAACGCGTGCAGAGACTGATGATTTAAATATTGAATCGACTGGCGGCAGCCAGACAGAGGAGAGCTGGTATGTGCTGACACTAAGACAGATGTATATTTTAGCAGCCGTTTCCCAGCTAAACTGCCTAATGGCCTATGGGATGCGGCAGATGAAAATTAAACCTGTGGCAAAGACCCCGTCACACACACACAGGCGCGTGCTTTCTACCTCCCTCCACTCTCCTACATGCTGCCTCATCTCATCTCAGTAGGATCAGAGGAAAGGTTCCCTGAACGGAGGCCCCTCGACAGGCTCCAGGCAGCAGGGACACTAACAAGCTCTAATGATCTCCAGCCTGGCCTGTCTCTCCGCTGTTCCTCCATTCACTCACACCATGACCAGCAGAACGCACCGAGAGCACTACTGAACCCATCCGCCACTAGCGCTGCCTCTCCCTCACCGGAGCAAGAATGACTGGAGAGGTACAGTTTGTTATGGATCACTACATGAGGTCGTATAAATGTTTGCTTTGATATGATAAAGGTTCACTGCCCCACCTCCTCCCTTTATTGGCCTGTCTGTGCCCCAAGACTCTACCAGATGTGAGGGACTGGAGGGACTGAGGATAATTACAAGCATGTTTTGGTCTGCTTCTTATCTTGATGGGTCCTGTGCAGATCTATCTAAAGGAGGAAGAGAGATCTCTGGTCCCTCATAGCACCAGGACTGGAAGGCCAGGAAGAACCAGCACCTTTATAGACCTCTCGGCTTTGCAACACCAACTTTAAAACCCATCCACCTGAAACGTTTCTTTACAGCGATGGTTTCTTGATCTCCTTCTTTTCAATGCAAAGGACATGATGTTCCCAACAGTGCTGTAAGCTCAACATCCAGCCCTGAGAGCTAGAAGTTTAAAATATCCCAACAAAAGAGTGCCACTCTTCAAATAGGTTTTTAATAGTCCTAATGCTGTTGGCTTTGACAGCATTGAATATTTTACACATGGTATGCCAGGTGTCTGGCCATGTGATAAGGACTAGCTTTTCTCAGTAATCTTCTTTTCCATGGTGTGTTGTCCTTAAGGCATTTGTTTAACTTCTCAAATTACTACTTTAAATAATTTGTTGGTACCTATTTCTAGTGAAAAATGAGAAGTTGATAGCTACTTTAAAGTTTAACAAACTCGTTGTAAAATTTATATTATTTGTCTGTTCGCCTCACGCGATGACGTAACTTCCGTGTCAGTCACTTCCGGTTTAGGCTCTTCCTGGTTGGGCAGAAAAACGAAACAGCAACGTAGTTCCACTTGCATCCACTATGAAGCAGTATAGAGGCAATGCCGTAAGTTGATTTGACATTAGACATGTTAAAGATATATTAGTAATGATTTCGTTAAAATCGATGTTTGATAAGTTATTTAAAAACGGGTTTATTTACAATTGTGTACAAGCAAGACAGCAATGTATATTCATACTTTCAGCTATGTATGTATTTCAGCTATAATGTAATGTTTAGCTAAGAACACAGACACTAAATATTTTTGTATTGTTTTATTTACTGTGTAGTGTTTTATTTAAAGTTTACTATGACTCTTCTTGGCTACGGTTTAACTTGGTGTTTAGTCTGAGTTTCGACACACTGCACGAGAACACTAAACATAGCCTTAAATATGAATGGATTAGAAAACAGAGAGAGGACTCTGAGTGACATTCGGCCAAGTAGTCATGATTTTGCCCTGCTTCACATTCACATTGAGTACATTTACATGCACAGTAATAATTCTTAATCCAATTTAGGCAATATTGCAACTATTGAAATTGTCATATAAACGCCTTTATCTGATTATCTTAATCGGAGTAAGCATAACTGGGTTAACACACCTATTGGGGCATGTAAACTACATAAAACATGCTACTAGTAGCATGTTTATCTGCTATGAAAAGATTCAGTGTGTGTCTTCCCTCTTCCAGTCAGGCACCTGCCACAAACAGTGACCCTCCCTGGAGGTGGATCTGGGATGTGGGTGCTGGACCCTGACTGATCTGCAGCATGGCTGTTGGAGTCTGACTGATCAGCAATGTGGGTGCAGGTCCCAGGCCAAAGTGGGTTGTGGTGACAACCCCGGCTGACGTGAGACATGGGTTCTCATCATCGGATCTATCTACACCAGTCTATCTGGCCCCTGGTTGACTGAGGACACTGACACTTATGGCCTGCACTACATACACCAAACTATAGGGGCCCTGGCTGACCGTGGATACTGACCTATTCTACTGAACTGAACTATACACACAGAACTACATGGCCTGTACTATATTTTGTCCTGCCATCTAATGCATGTCCAGTCAGGTTAGGCTACCTTAGGCTTGCTATGTCCTCAACTCTATTAAATCCATCTGCCTGTTACTGTGTTTTTATGTGTTTTCGTTCTGATCATATTCTGTAAACATCTTATTTGTCATTGATTAAAAATTGATTCTGTCGTAAATTTCGATTGTCTATCAGCCTGACTTAGTTAGGTTGAGGTATTTTTATTATTACCTTTATTTTCCCCACCTGGGTTTTCCTAGCCGATCTGGGGATTCAAACTTGCATGAGTCCACTTGGATAACTTTTAGGCTACTGCTGCCCTCAGCACTAGTCACATAAGATCAGCACCTGTCACATCACCGCTACTGGACTCTGTGTCAAGTCCTTGTCGACTGTCTGCTTCTGCTGATCCCGGTACCATGGGTGAGGTGGAGAGACCAGACTAGCGCTGAAAAACAGAAGTTTCACAGAAAAGTGCTACCTCTACTTGTTTAGGTTGTTAAAAAAAAGCTCAGCTACATATTGTTCTGTAGTATACTGTATTGATTTCAAACAGCAGCCAATTTTGTTAGAAATTGTATAAATTGATTGAGGAGCAGCCTATTGTTCTATTACAACAACTATAGTTTAGTATAAGTATAGTTAACAGTTCTTGAGTAGATTTTCATTTTACATTATATTTATAGAAGTAGAAGAAATGTGTACAAAGAGATCTGATATATGCAGTAAGAATGAGCTACTCTGACTTTTACTTGGGTAATTTCCTTGAATTTAAACTGAGGTAGCAGTACTTCTGCTTGAGTAAAATACTCTTTACTTCCTGTGATTGACTCAGATCGAAAAACAACCCAGTGCTGTCTTGTTTTCATCACTGCTGTGGCCCAGCCAGACTGTACTGCAGGCTTCTGAAGGATGGGCAGTAGTTGATCTTACCAACCAGGCCACATCCAGTCCCTACGAACCATCAAAGGGACCATGCGGATGCCCTGGCACGCAGACCAGACTGGATGGGCCAGATTAAAAAATGAGTGCATCAAAGTTGGCAGCATATTGTTTAGCTGCTGCTTGAGGGCCAGGTCTGTAAATGAATTTAAGTTTAGTCTCAGGCACAGCATCACTTGCAAACCATCTATGTAGTCCGATAGATTTGGCCTCAGCCAGAGACATACTGCAAAAAATATCTATCTTAGCAAGTCATTAATCTAGTATTGAATCTTGAAGCATTATTTAGCAAGTGAAGTGTTCTTAAAACAAGTGGAAGATTCTGCCAGTGGGGTGAAATAATGTCACTTAATTCCAATGCAATTTCTTGAATCAGGTGTCATTACTAGTGGGGTAATAGTTCTTTAAAGTCAAGGGAGAGATGGACAATCACATTAACAGTACAGTTAAACCCTTATTTCTAAAACATTCCTGAAACACATTAAATTGCATTGGAAACAAGAAGAATTATCTCAGCCCCACTGGCAGAATCTTCCTCTTGTTTTAAGAAAAGTATGATTTTAACACTGAAAATGAGACAAAAGGATTTGTCAAGACATTTTTTACAGCGTACTGTCTGCTACAAAAGTCACTGTCCCCTTTTGTTGTTGTGGAGCACATTCCTCTTGTGGAATAATGAGCATGAGACCATCAGACAGCAAAGCTGGGTTTACTCTGATGTGTGTGCCAGAAACGCACATCCTTGTTAGCCTGGCCCACAGCTACCGGGAACAGAAAGTTCCCAACTTGTGCTTTGAGAGCCATTGTGTTTGCATCAGTCCCTAACCCTAACCCTTCAAGTGTATAATTGAGTGCTTACTGGATCTTTTCATGAAGTTAGAACTTATGTACTGTCCAGCCCCGGCGAGCACGCATCTGCTCTCGGCTTGGCGTACTTCAAAGTTCTCTTGAAACTTAGCTCCGTGTTTATTTCAGATAGTCTTGAAGCCCGTGTAATCAATGGGGAATTCACTTGAAGGTCTTAAAGGTTCCACTTTGAAATAGATCAGTAGCCGCTTACATCCACCCTCACTCTGGATATGAGAGGTGTGGACATAAATTTCGCATTGGACAGTGGATGAAATGAATATGAATTTACAACATTTGATCTAAGTATTGAGAGTGGATAAAAGGCACAGTCTAAAGTGCGTCTGAAAAAGGAGCTCACATTTTCTATAATATTACACCAGAAGTCTGCCTTTGATCTTTTAATCCTGTGCTCATAAGGTTGTGAGATAAGCAGGCATGACTAACTTTTCTTTCTTAGCCTATCTAATAGTCAAGAAAGAGCAGGGCCCACATAATGAACTCTTTTACCCCCGTCTGAAGACAAATTGGACTGAAAGTCTGTGTTTAATGGATCTTCCTTTCAACAGAATTCTGTTTAAAGTCAGGGGAGAGATGGACAGTCACATTGACAGTGCCATTGAACAGAGTTAGAGTGCGGGTGCCTGACTTTGTTTTTGTTCCATCAACCTTCCAGATATCTATCTAAGCTGTCTGTTGCTATCTTTGCGGTATCATCGTTGTCGTTTTTTTACTTAGCCAACGTTGTCACACAGGGTTTAAGTAAATATGAGAGTGGAACTCAAGTCCTGCACAGCACACAGGCTGGGCTCTCAATGTCTTGCTCTTGTCATCACATCCACAGATCTGTCGATGGCAGCTGTGTTCACCTCTCTATCCTCAGAGTCATCGTCCCTGCCTGTCTGCCCGTCTGTCTGTATTTAGGAGTACTGAGGTTACTGGCGTGAACGCAAACTAGCACTATAACCAGACAAAAATTTGAGTGATGAAAATAAAAAACCCAGGGAGCCCGAAGAAGCCAAAGTCAAAAATTAAAGTTTGTAAAAAAAAAAGTATGCCCTACACGAATCGAAAATAAAAAATTTAAATTTGAAGACTTATTTTCATTGTCAACGTTTTGGTCGAAGTCAAAATGCGAGTGGAGTAAAGGAGATAATGCTCTAAGAATTAATGAGATAAGAAAGAGAATGAAAATCAAACCTTGCTACTGTCAACTGAAATGAGACTGAAATCAAAGTTGGAAATGAAATCAAAATATAAATACAAATCATTGTCTGTCTACATGTCTGTCTGCATTGTCTGTAGTGGATAGTATATCATGTGATAGCATTTATGGGTACAATTTACGTTGATATGAAATCTAAACCCTAGTTATGACCTCTGACCTTTAAAACACACAACATAGTTACTACTGGGCATGTATGTATGTATGTATGCATCTCCTTTCTCACTTTCAAAGCTTCTTTTAAAGAGCCTTCTGTCCCTTGCTTTATAACTACAGCTTGGTAACTCTCTGGCTCCCTCCCACAGGCTGTGTTGAACCTTTAATTGGGTGACGTTCTCTCCTGTTGCCGTCTCCCTCGCTCGCCGACTCTCTTTTCCACAAGCAGAGAAAGATATTTACATCGCTATAATACTTTCATCTCATATTCCCTTTGTCCGATTGTTATGCAACTTCATGGACTCAGATGTAAAAGACACTCAGGGTACAAAGAGAGGAATCTTTCTGATTTTATGCTTTTGTTCTTTTCACATATCTTGCATTTTCTCCAGACAAATTATACCCCAGATATGAAGTGGTGGGGGCATGGGGGTGGAGGGTGAAGACGGTTGAACAAGGCCAATTTGTTTAAAGGCTGGTCTCCAGGACTGGCACACCACAGAGCTATATTCATATATTACATTTGCGTTTTTACACTTCTGAGGGCCCCTCCATCGTGTGGCTGTTTTCATCTCTCCTTTTGATGCCAGTTAAAGGAGAAGGCGGTCATTGTCCTCTGTGGCCTGCAGGCATGTTTTGGGCTACGCAGAGTGAGTCAATGGAGAGTCGGGGGCCGGCTAAATGTCAGGCGCACATGGCCACGCTTGCATAGCTTAATGCGGGCCTGTGTCTGGCCCTTGTCCTTGTCCCCCTCCAACTCTGTGTGTCTTTATCCCTCTGTCTCCAGCGTCTCCCTCTGTCTCAGATGTACATGCCATCTGGTCTGGCTCCACATCTGTGGATATCCTGTCTACAAAGCCCGGGCAGCAGCCCTCTTTGTGCAGCGACTCTTTGCGCTCTAGGGCACCTGCCATGGCTTAAATCAGTTTACCCATGCAAAAGACGTGAGCCTATTAATAGTGTCCGCCACTAAACATCACATGTCGTAAAGCACTTGCCGGAATATCATTTATAGCCACAGGATGAGACGCTGCTCTTATTGGGAATACCAAAGCGGCGATACAAAGGAGGAATGTTTGCAGACCTGTCAGCAGACTACAAGGCTTCAGAACATGCAGTCATTACAATGCCAAACCTTTGCCATAGAGGGAAATGTATAAAGTATAAAGGGAAAGACAGATTGTGTTGGGAGAAAATAAACACAGTTCAATCATGTGAAAGGTTTGTGTGTTCTTAAGCATGGTCTACTTGATAAATGATTGTATCAATATTTATCAAATGAGCGTAAATCTGCTTTCTTTCTTGCCTTGGCTTTTTGTGTTCTTTCTTCCCTTTGTTGGCTCGAATAATGACATCAATGCGAAGACTAATTGCTGCTCGTTCCGTTTGGCCTTGGCAGTGCTCTGCTCCCCAGATGTGTTCAGTATGGGAGCAGTCACAGCGAGTATGTGCGCACCAGGAATTAGAGGCCATGTGCCACGGATGGTTCCCATTGGGACACGCTAGTAGACATTTGATTCATTATACAACACTTCAATATCCAACATAGACTTTGTTATATAAGGCTGTTTGTGAAATGTGCCACACTGAAAGCCTCTTCTTTTTGATTGCTACTAAACTTAGTCGGATTGAATGAATTTCACATGAATATATTTTTAGGTTGTCCTCGTTTAAAAGGGGCATCAAAATACATAAATGGACACTCTTGACGATGCCCTTATCATTGAATGCTTTTAAATGCACATAGCGCTTCAGATACTAGCTCACTTCAGCTCACTTCAGCCTTATTCAAGATAATGTGTTCATAGGCATCTTCATATCCCATCACAAATATTCTTCTACACACAAATAAATATCACCATGGGAACAGTTACTCAGACCGCACAACTAACAATAAATGGGATAGGGTGTTTACATGCCTTAGTATATTGGCTAACATTGACATTTCCCAGCTATCATATTCATCATTGTTAAATTAATTGTGATACCTTGGCATAATGACTGTAAACAAGTGGGGGCATGGTTGAAACGACTGGTAGCCTCTATCTCACACCAGTGGTATTGTTACTGCTAGTGTTTCTCAGTGCTTCTCTAAGACCACATTTCCCATAAACCCGTTGCTTCCTGTCGCAACGAGGATGTTGCGACCTGTCCCCCCTCCCCGTCCCTGGCATCACTCCGTGTGCGTTCATTTTCATAAATACGTTGGAAGTGATTTTTCCATTGTTCTTTCACTCCTTCCACCATCTGCCACTGTGAGAAACTCTGAAAGCTTTAGCTCCATTTGCACTGGAAGAACAGCGCCCTCTTCCTGTTTTGTGTCGTAAAGCAATATAGTACGTTTCCCGCAAATCTGACCCGATAGCACACAATGCAAAATGCAGTGTAGAGGCTTGTAAAGGCTGCCAATCATACTAATGTCTCAAAATTAATGTGGTAATGATTTATTGATGTTAAAATGCTACATGCAACACCTTTAATGTGGCTCTCAGTATACCTCTTCATCTGTTTGTTTTCTCCCTTATGCCTATTCAGGGTCACAGGGGGGCTGGATCCTATCACAGCATGCATTGGGTACATACATATATGGGTAATTTAGGTCCATCCACCTGACTTGCATGTCTTTGGAATCTGGGAGGAAACCCAGGCGACCACGAGGAGAACATGCAACCGCCGCACAGAAGGGCTGTGTCGTTACTGTGGGGTGACAGTACTCACCACTGAGTCACCGTGGCGCCCCAGTCTACTGGTATGCTTCCCAAATAATACTGAAATATCATTGTGCATGTTGTAGCACTGACCATCTCTCAAATGGATCAGGGTGTGACAGTGGAGGGCTTTAGTAATGCTGATCAGAAGTGGAACAAGTAGAGGAAAAATGTAGTACTAGAAAAAGAATACTTGTCTAGAAAAGTAAAAGTAAGTGTGGTTCACTAAAAATACTCAGTGCCTTCTTACATTTCGATGAAAATCATTAAGATTTCATGTATGTTCCAAAATATTTCTACTAAGGAAACAATTTTCTGCTCCTCTCAGCAAAACTATAGTATCAGTTACTGGATGACAGATCCTACTGTGCTCACTACTCTTATGTCTAAGAAGAAAACCCTACTCAAGTAAAACAAGTATGAAATAATACACAAAAATACTCAAGGAAAAGTAGCAGTGAAGATTTAATAGTAGGCAGAAAAGTAAGATTACTAAGTACAGTGACCAGAGCAGTTGTCAGTAGCTACTCCATCTTTGATGCTGGTAAGCCATGTCACATCAACTGAGGAGCCAACAGAGCAGAACAACAAGGCTGAGCAGAGAGGGGAAGAGCCCAGGCCCAGTCAAGCGGTTTAAAACTGCAGGGTAGTCGCCTTGAACAGACAGCAATGACTCATAGCTTGCCTGTCTGTCCTGTCAAAACAATAGAGGAGATGGGGGCTCATCTGCCCTGAGCGCCCCACAGGCTCATCCATGGAGGTCCTGGTGTCAGGATAGCTTTGTGTTTTTCATGCACATACCTACACACTCACATACACACACACACATGCATGGATGGACTGAGCACACAAATACACACAGGCCCATGGATGCATATACACACACACACACACACACACAATAGATAAAGGTTTAATATGTCTTAAGGGAATAAGCCACATGGATGTGAATATCTCCATGTGCTACATTGTCATCCTGTGGCAGAGTACATTAGACTTGACATTTTGCTAGCCTGTCTCCCAAACTACATAAAATTCCTGAAGTTCTCTTTCCTCCTTGACAGTTCAACCACTGTTTGTCAGTGCTCCCTTGGGAATTCTGTCTTGCTGCTAGCCTGCGAGAATGTTTCCACATGTGCCTCCCATACGCCATCAACTTGATTTAGTTTCATGTCTGTTTCAGCCTCCATGGTATGAGTGCTGCCTTCCATTGATCTAATAGGATACGCAAGACTACCCTCCGTTCTGAACGTGAAGCGATATGGCTAATCACCCTAGTTCATAGCTTAGGAACTCAAACATCTCAGCAAAATAGAGCTTAAAGGTTGTGAACCCATATTTCAGGGAATTAAGGGGAGAAAAGTGTATTAGTTGACTGGTAATCTGAGGCATCACTGTGCAGCCAGCATGTTGATCTGCTTGCCTTTTTTGGTTCCCTTCTGTCTGCTTACAGAGATATAAGAGGAATCAGGGTGAGTTGTCAGGGTTTGATCCTAAGTTGGAGTGGAGGGGTGTTTTCTGGTATTAAAAATACTGCACGATACACCCAGCTCTAACATGCCTTTAAAACTACTCCCACATTTTCAACACAACCTTTTTGGGGAGAAAAAGGGGTGCTAGATTGCCATACACATACACCAATGGCAGAACACTCTGTAACCGTTCATAGCTCCAGCTCTCCACTTCTCGGGGGGGGCTGTTTTGTTTTGCAGAAAAACATCTGGGATGAGAGCAGCAGCGAGATAACATCGGGGGTCTCGTAGCGTGTTGATGGCGGTAACCAAGTCCCTTGGGAGCAGCGGAGTGGTAATACCACACTGCTACAAAGCCAACTTGGCGAAAGACATCACTGAGTGATTGCCCAGTTAATTAGTGGAGTGGAAAAATATAAATGTGCATTTGGGAGCTGCAGGGAGCACAAAGGCCACTGTGCTGTAATCTTACCTCCTGCGTCTCCATCAGATGGCCTGAGTCGGGGGAGGCTCTGATCACAGGGAGCTCTGTACTCTCTGATAATGCCGTTTCAGACCCTCTATGGGCTCCACGGGCCTTTCAAATGTGTTGTTTATGTAATTATTATACTCATGAATTGCTGATTGTCAATGATAGTTTGAAGATGAAGCTGTGTCAATTAAAGTGATTCATATTTGAAGTCTGTAACATCCACCACTACAGAGGGAGCAGCTTTTCTGATGTGAAGGCATGAATACAAGCAAATGCATGTGATTAAATATTGTTTTGTATTATAGTTTGTTTGGTGATTTCTCTGAAGTTAATTCAGAAAGTCTTTCACATTGAAGTACTTTGAGATCTACATCAGAAGGAGAACTTGCAATCAAATGCTTGTGGTTTCAGCTTTCTCGTGGAAAGTTATTTGAAAGATTCATTTCAAACAGATGCTCTTGTCAGGCTGATATTAACGATTTGGAATCTCAGAAATGTGTGATTTTCTCCAGAGCATCAAAATCACAATGAGCTGAACTCTTTGACTTTGCACAACATGTGTTCAGTCAAACACATGTTGGGTTCTTAGAGTGCCTCTCCAGAGTGGACACGTGCATCTAGGATTTTTAATATGGCTGATGTTTCACAAAACGTCACACACACGCACAGCTGTATAGGAATTTGATCACATCTGGGGGACCGTGACAACGTCTCAACTCACATCACCAATAATGAACTTGCATGTTGCTGCAGATGTCACAATCTCACAAGCACTATTTTATTTTAGTGTTACAAATAACAAATAATCATCCACAGCAACTGTGCAATGAGAAAGCTTATATCTACTGTGTCTACCTGCTAAAGTACTCTTAAGCAAGTCCCTAAACATCCAACCTGTTTCAGGGGTGCTGATTACACTTTGACCGCTGACCTCAAGAAATGCATTTTTGTAGGTGTGTATGTGTGTGTGAGGGATTGCAAAAAAGTTTTTTAATTATCTAGTGAAAAAGGCCAATAACAAAATATTCAATCATCAGCAGACCATATGACATCTGTAGTTTAGGCATTGCAATGAGTGAGCAGTTGGGGGTTCAGCATCATACTCAAGGACACACAGATCTCAGCTGCTTTGGGCATTTCTGTCCTCCTCCCCATGAAGTGTCTGGTTTTGGATGTGCAGTGCACCCTGGCTGTTCCAACAGACTAGTGTTTACAGTGTTCAGATGCCTTGTTGATCATGTGTTCCAACAAAATGGGGCTCCTCTGTCATCATCCCTCTTTTTCCCCTGGTCTCTAACAGCTCACCAACACAATGCAATCCCAGCACACAGTTATGCATCACAGCAAGCCAAAGTATTTAACATTGTACAAATTCTCTGTGCTCGCTCAGTTCTATTAGGAGGTGGGGGAGCGAGTGGGGTGGGGCAGGGGAACTTTGAGGTTTCAGAAAACAAACTTTGCCAGGCATTCTTTAGACTTTGTTGGGCCCAAGCCT
>OOFE01017183.1:26244-39269 GCA_900323365.1 Monocentris japonica
ACACAGATACCATGGAAAGCCTGCTTTGAATGTGCTCTGGCAACAATTCACACACATAGGCATAGAAATAACAGAACATGTGACTAGAACCGTAGCTGGTTTTCAGAACTGTACACATAAGAAGTGATTGGTTTATCAAATGGTAAAATTAACAATATACTGTATCTAGTGATGAAAAAATATTCCTTTAAGTTGTGAAGAATTCTGAAAAAATAGAATTTTCTTGCTGATATGTGCAATGAATACCATTATAACAAAAAACATATTTGCGTTTGGCTCACCAACACCAGTTTGTGGTTTGGACGGTTATATGTGTGGACCCCACTGGCGTGCTGTTGCAGCTTTCCCACACCTCTCTCTCTGTGTATCTATAAATCGTATCCTAGTGGGTCCAGATGAGGCTGTTGGCTACACACACTCAGCACTAGAGGGTTTCGGTGCTGTCAGGCAACAGCACAAGTGGAACCACCCACGTGTTTTTTACTGTTTTACTAAACCCGAGCCAATGAAAGTGCGATACCTCAGTGTTGATAAGAGCCAGTGAGGTAACTTTTGTGTGTATCAAGTAACTGTCACGCACAAGGCTTTCCCAGGCGATTGTGAAGGTTGTTGTGATTGTGAGTCTCCCATAGAGAGGTGTGACCAATAAGCTCTCCAGATGTTTCCCAGCAAGCAAAGGGAGACAGTCCTGACCCACTCCAACACCCCATACATCAATACAATTTCACTGAAAATTGATCTTTAAAGTAATATCCTGCGATTTTCATGTAAATAAATGCCCATTTTGCTCCTCTCTATTGCTGATTGATATAACAGAATAGTGATTCGTCGAATTCAGAATAGTGAAGCGGGCAACAAAAGGCCTGATGTCCAGCAGGATGACATCACTAGCCTCTCTAGGACCTCCACCCCCTCTCCTCCTACCTTCACCCCCACCCCCACATTTAGACCCAGGCCCTGGACTGCCAGCCAGCCAGCCAGCCCCTCTTTCTCTCTCCGGGAACACAGCTTCATTACGGAGATGAATTGTCTTATTGTGAAGACCCAACTGCCCCTCTCACAGGAGAGGGTGGGGCCTTTGCGGGACATCGGGGCATCATGCGGTGACCCGGCTTCAGGGGTCAGTACACCCACTGTTTGAAAAGCATCTCACGTAACGCATCACCGGATCACTGCACCCTCTTCTCGGAGCGACCAAGGGCCCTCTTACAGCAATACCAAGCATCTGCACACTAAACGGCATCATACATCAATACTTAAGGAGCATACAGTTTATTTGAGATTAAATGTACCACAACAGTCATCACATTGCCAAAGGTAATATTCCAATTTGCACTGTGTTTATGTATGTAGAAAGATTTGTGCTTCTACTGTCCATAGTCTTTTTGCACTGTATGTGAGGTGCTGTTGTCCATGAAGCATGTCTATCAGTATGCAGTATGAAGAATGCACCAATGCCACAAAGACAATGTCCTGTACATCGTTTGTACTTGGTCATTAAAGTGATTCTGAGTCTGTTCAATGTGCATGATCACCAAAAGAGCTTATGTGGCGAGTATGGAAATGGGACCATTCTATAACTGATTCAGGATGTTTAAACTATAATCCCTTCTCAGTGTTCGCTATAGTGCTGGCTAGAGAGCCTAATGCCGTAGCCAGGAACATTTGAGAGGATGGAGTGCTAAGCTGGTATTTGGAGTCCTTTGGGGACACATTCAACAATATAACCGAAAACAAAGTGCAGAAGTGAAATAGTGTTGAAAAACTTTACTGAAGTAGAAGTACTGCTTCTTGAGATAAATTTAACTTAAGTCGGTGTAAGAGTTTAGAAAATTGTCAACGTAACAGAGGAGAAGCTGAGAACAGAAAAGCTCACTCAAGTGCTTTTTGTGATATTTCATAATCTTCTCCAAAATGAGCAGCTTACCCATTTTGGCACAACTACTCTATATAACTAAAAAGTAAATACTTTTAGTGTAATAGTCAAGTATAAATGAATGCAGAAAAAACGTAGTTACTTAAATATTCTCAAATACAGTAACAGGAACAGTTGGAACTTGCTTTGCCCCTACGGTGTGAAATTCTTAAATAGCAAAATGCTTGTTTAATGGCATGGATGTGCTCTCCCCTCACAATGCCTAATTGTGGACCAAGAAATGACCTTGTGTATCATTGTGTAGGCAAGGGGACATTTTCTTCCCAAGGCCTGTGCAATCATCTGTTGGGCCCAGTCAGCTGCATCAAGTGTGTATGGAAAGTCAGTCCTCTTGCAATGTGGGAAACGAGGTGGGCAGTAGGCACGCAAACCCTTGGAGGCAGACATCTGTGGAACGAGTTTGGAGAGTGAGGATGGTTTGGGGAGAGTGTTTGATCAGGTCCTGGAGGAAGCAGAGGTTTCCTCTTGTGGAGGGTACAGTCTGAGTATGGCCCTGTCAAAAGCACAAACCCATACACCTGCCCCTAGCCACTGGGCAGTGAAACACAGGGTCTAGCTAATAGAGTGCATTACGTATCTCACACAGTCATAATACTGGACAATAAAAAAAATATAGGCTTTTTTCAAATCTTTATTTATTTTGAGAAACCTGACTGAGCATGCTTGCTTGGTTGCTGAGTAGCTCCACTGGAGCAGTTGGGGGTTTTGTGCCCTGCTCAAGGGCACAAAGACAGTGGTTGTGGCGGGAGGGTGAGTATTACTTAGTTGCATTCCCGACCCACATTTTCCCATCTGGTCTGGAGGATTCAAACCAGTAAGCTTCTGGTCAGAAGCCCACTTCTCTAACCTTGGCTACCATTGTCCCATATAACCCAAATGCCTCAGCCACTTTTGGTATGGTATAACATCTTTCTCTATAAAGGGATTGACATTTCTTTCATCTTTATTCGTCCAGGGAAGCGTTTTTCAAGCCCACCCTGCTTTATATTCATACAATTACACACATTCACACCTGGGAGCTGACCAGTACCACCAGTTGTCTACTGTTGGCAACTGAGCAGCTCCACTTATTATTATTACTGCTATTGTTGCTCCACTCATATCAATCAACACATAGGCTTTCTAACACTGCGTTAGGTCATTTGAAAGACAGGAGTCTGCTTGGAGATGAAATCCCAAAGAGCGTGGAATGAATTTCGGCCATTGAAATCCAACTGTAGTCTGTCAGTGGGGTGAAATTCAAGTGTTGAAGCTGGCACATACTGACTACTGACACATACTGACACACAGACTGTATGGTTTGTGCCAGAAATAGTGCCATCAAAGTAAAAATAAAATAAAGGTAATCAATCCGCTTTAATATTTGTTCATTGTAACATACAGTCGTTTAAACATTTTATAGAGGTAGAAAGAAACCAATAAAGAATTAGCATTGCTTTTACTGCTTTTCTTCTGAAATGCCCTCGCTGCTTTTTTGCCCAGCAACCACAGACAGAATTCTGTGGGGATGACTAGGAGCCAACTCAGAAATGTTTTATTGTTGTGGAAAAATTATTTTAAGTACTTGCTTTACAATGCTGCTTGAGGCATGCCTATTTCTGCTGACAGCAATGTGTCGCTTTTGTCTGGTTAAAATATATGCTTTACAAGATTTTTTTAAGTAAACACATAAAAAAGAACAATGCCAAAGCACTCTGTTGTGAAATGCTCTTTGGAATACGACAAGGCCTGTTCTGAAAATGCTCCATATAATATAGTGTTTTTCTGTGGAGTTCAACATGGCGAGATCAGTGAATGTACCTGATCACTTCCCATTGTAATACTGTGATACTCTCTTTGAAGAAATGCAAATATGATGGAATCTGTGTGTATGTATATCTACAAGGGATGAAGACAAATGGATAATAATTTCCTGAGTAAGATGAAGATTGCATTATTGGCCAATTTACACTGGAATTTGTCTGTCCATATATCCCTCCTAGACACACACATACATAGGCAGTACATGTCGCCATTTTGATCCCAGGTGATTGAATCACCTTCTGTTTATTGGTTAGTCTCTTTGCCTCAGCACCAACCAGCCCCTAGAGTACTACAATAAACAACAAAGTACCCTTTATCTAATCATTTACACTTTACATCACATCAACACAACCAAGACATTTTGACAAGGTGTAGAGCTTTGCGAGCAAATGGCCGCTTGAAGTGTCTTTCCAGAGCCTCTGCTGTTGGCACCTTGCCTTGTAAGTCTTTGTGGTTTCACAGCTGAAGAGGAATTGTTGGAGAAGAGGAATTGTTTGGAAAATTAATATTTTGTTCCATTTTCAGTCAAGTGCAAAAGTTGTAAGGAAAGATTGAAAGATTAGAGGTTTGTGTTGCAATCTGCCTAATCGTCCCTACACTATCTACAACATTTGATGAAGAATAAGCTGCAGAGGGTAGCTGCAGGATAGATAGGGACTTTTTGATGGCTACCACTGTGCTTACATCTCCAGCTACCTCCTTTGCTGCTTAGTTAGTATTGGTTTCTATTGTTACGATGTCTACTGGTTCCAATCAGTTCTATTGTTTCCATTGGATTCCTCTCTTGCCAGTGGTTTGTATTCCGTTCTTCCTCCTTTCCAATATAAATAGAAAGTTTCCCGGCTTCCTATATGTCTGTAGGTAAAAGGTCACAGGTCTATCGAGAGGAAGTCTTACTGCAACAAGAGCTTGTGGGCTCACTGCGCCAAACCATAGCCATGTTATTCTGAATAGGCCTCTTCGCTGTGGAAGGCGCTGGTAAATATTTGGGTATTAGTCAGCCATTGTTTTTCTGTGAGGGCTTCAGCCTTGCATCTTATGGTGAATACCCCGAAGATGATATAACACCGAGTGCAATTCGATCGCGTCCTCTGTGACTGAACCCGAGCAGAGAGTGCATTTTCAAAGCCTGCTGAAACTATTCAAAACACAAGCGAACCTTCAACAGCCCGGGATAATGAATTCCAAGGCTGTCCGGGCCTCTATGTGTGGGAGACTCAGAGCTTAACTAAATAAACCTTGTCTGGCTGAGTGGCCCCACTGGTGCCCGGCCCTACGGGGACGAGAGCTGCCTGGTCTCTCACAGGTCACTGGGCAGCCCAATACTACTGACAGCCTCGTTTACCCCGAACACACTGTGACATCCACTAGCAATATCCCACAAGTCACACCTCTACTCTGTCACGAAGGATAGGCTACTGCTGGCAAGGGCATTGTTAGCGACTCAGCTTGAAATGATAAACTGTCTGCGGAGGGTTCATAGGAGATGCGCTGGCTGGAGCTGATAGGAGAGATCACTAGTCTTCCCCGTGGTGGGAGTGGCAGGCTCTGATTTTTTTCTCTTCTCTTCATTAACTATTCACATTTGTACCTTATGTGCAGATCACCATAGCTGCTCGACATGAGGCCAGGCAGTTCAAAGGCAGTGTTGCTTGGAAGTGTGTGAGCCACCCCAGGAGGCACCGGGCCTCGGACACCTGCAGAGTGGTGGGTGCTGAGAGCTTGGGCGTGTTTGGATCAGGGACTGAATTTTCCTCTGAAGATGAGGAAAAGGTTTATGGCGTGCTCCCATGAGAGCGTCTCCTGCTCTTTGAAGCTCCTGTCTTGGTGGCTGCTCTTATCTCAGGGAAGGATTATTTCATCTCCTCCTGTTCCTTTCTTTCTCTCTCTGTCTCTGCGTCAACTCAGATTTTGCCCGTGCGTGGATCTCTTAGTAGATCTTCTCCTTGCCCTTGCTCTTTCACTCCACTCCATTCCAATTTCCCCCTTTCAGAGTACGCCCAACCCTCTTTTCACCGCCACCCCCACTCTCTTGCCTCTTTTTCCTCTATTGCTCCCCACTCTCTTTCTCTTTTCCCCTATCTCCTCTATTCTCCCCTTCCAGCACATGACAGACTGTGTAATTAATGAGCATCATAAACCTCTCTTTCTATTAGCTACCCATTAGTAAACCTGGCAAGCCTGTCATTTTGGACAAAAACACACAGCTCCTTCATTTGATCCCAACATCAAAGGGGGAACCCCACTGTTTTCGGCTGAATACACTAATTGTGTCCTCGTTCTGGATGGGGCTACACCCCCACCGCTTCAAAAATCAGCCAGTGCCGAGTGCAGATAGCAAAGAGAAGTACAGAAGCAGAAAGTATTGATTATACAGGGCTAAATTTGGAGAGTTTTTTTGACGTAGGAGAAATTAACATGGCCATTCAGCGGCATGCCTGAAGTTTGTGCAAGTGTGTGTTTATTTACTACGTATCATTTGCTCTTTTCAGTTCTACTGTGGATGCGTTTTGCAGAAAAAAACCCTCAGTGGGCTTAAGGCCCTGTTAAGAGTGTTTTATATGCCGCCATTAACAGATAAAAAGGAATTTTAAAGTGGGACACTTAGGTTTCCCCTCTTTTACACTATAAGCCAATAACATAAAGTACTGGATCAGCAATCTAATGAAGATAAGTCTTTTAAAGGAAGTCCCATCCGGAAGATTCTTTATTTCTGGGGTTGGCAAATATTATAATTTCAGCACCTTCACTTTTATTTTGTGCAGCGTTATGATGTTTTTGCTTGTTTTTGATGTTTTTCCCTAAATATTTGTTCAGGAAATGTTTATTTACTTGATCGCAAAACAACAAATCACAGCTTGTCATTGCATGAAACAAATACATTTCATTGGCTTTAAAGCTTCAGTGAATGTATTTTGTCTCATACTTGGAAGCACACCAAACACACTCCATGCTCATTCTAATTGTTTTATGACGCAGTAAGATGTTGGCTAAAAGCAAAAGAATATGACAGCAAACGTGCAACCGACAACACTATGGTCCAAAGCCTCTTTTACGTAATACAAAAATGACAATCTTTCTGTCCTAGTGGGCCTTCAAAGGGGCTCTGAGTGAATGGAGTGTTGCTTGCCAGTGAAGGTGTAGAAATGCTGTTAGTTTATAATAAATGAAAGATGTTTAGAGGTTGCAGGTTATACTATTTGCTTTCACATTGAATTTGATTCACCTAAGACAGGACGTGCATCTAAACTATGCTCATTGCTGTAAAAGCCCAGAATAATTGTCATTTCTCAGAGGATAGGTCTGAGCTATAGACGTCCAACATATGAAATGGCCAACGCATGCCAGGCTGCATTTCCCTCCCTGCGGACCCCTTGCCTGACACATCACACCCAGGGCCGCCACAATGGGCTGAGTCACCGCGCTGCAGGAGTCAACACTGTATTTCAATCACGATTGTCTTCTGCCCTTTACAACATCATGCCCTTTTGTTCCTCAAGATAAAGGCAACAGTCACATGTTTGAGGTTTAAGCGCCCAGCAGCTGCTGTCCTCTTGCTCTATATGCTTCACCCCCCCCTTTTCCACCACCATGCAGCATTGCCTCCGGTGGGCTCTCCAGGCATCAGGCCCCTAACATTGTTACAAGGGCATAAACACAGACAAACCATTAGATCCCCCTGAATCTGGCAGCCTGAATGCCCCCCATTATGCCTGTTTCCAGGGAGAATGCAGGGTTTTATGGTGGAATGAGCCAGGCTTGGCCACCAAGGTAGGAGCTCCCTCAGGTCAATAAATACCTACATCAATCAGGCAGGTGTCTAAAGATCTTTGCCTTAATCCTGTGAGGCTAAACCCCGCTTTTCCACAATAAGAAAACAACCCATACAAAAACAAAGGATCTCCACCACTATACAGATTCTCCCCCATACATATCTATATAGGATTGACTGATGTGTTAAATAAGAGTCAAATTACTTTTTTGTTACTTTAAAAAAAAGTTTTAGTCTGATTTGATGATGTGTCAAGCTAAAATAGTGCGCATCCCAGGAGGATGGGGGTTGCTTGGAGGTTTCGGCGTCCATGTCCATGAGATGGAATTCTGGCTTTAAACCCCCGCCACCTCCTCTTTCACAGGCATCAAAGGCGAAGCTCGGAAATAGGGCCCGCAAAGCCATCTCTCCGTTGGCCTCTTCAAAGGACAGGAAGTGTGTCAGAGGGACAGGCCTTCTTTCCCAGCAAATTCAGGCGAGTGGCTATAATAACAAGCTCATCTGTGTGTCTGTGGCAGGCTAGTTCAAAGGGGAGCCTGATTCCTCTTGGTACGACATGTGATGATAGACTCAGGATGCGGGAACCACTATTTAGCAGAAACGCACTTGGAGCGCTGTATCAGATTCAGTGTATGGTCACGTCCCTAAAGAAGTGAAAATGCCTCCCTGAAAAATGGGGCCAGATTACATTTTTGAGCTTGACTTCCCTGAAAATCATCCCAACTCAGTTACACTTACATATACCACCTTTGGGTAATCCGTCTCTCAAATAAGTGCAGGATTTTAGCAGACTTCCTCTGCAGGTAGTTGCCTGGCATTCAGTGCCATGCACATTATGCTGAAAGCTCCCGTATTGAGCTGCCCTCACGAGTTTCTCCTTTCTGCTCTGTTGCAGCTGAATGCAGAGTGAGACAGCAGAGGCCACGGGTTACCAACAGGGCAAGTGTACACATTCAGACATGGGAAAATGAGGATGTCAGTAGGCAGGGAAATCTCCACAAGTCACCAGTCAAATGCTAGTCAAACTTTTCCTGTGGTTGGTTAAGTCTTTCCATCGTAATAGCCACTGTGGCAGGTTACCAACCATTAGGTTTTTTTCTGTTTTCAATTGGATATTGTACGATAAAACCACATTGGCTTGTAAAATAGTCAAAGGCTTGTGGCTTTGGCTTGTGCAAAAAAAGTTAGTTCTCTTCCCTGCTCAATAAAGTAGTCCTTTTGTGAAATGGATGTCACTGTGGTGTCTTCATATCTGTCCACTTAGATCTACACACTGCTGTCTGCAGTAACCAGTCACTTAGCGTAGCTGAACTGTGTCTGAGAGGGAGTTTCAGTTGACTGGAATAGTTCAGGTGGCGGTACAGCCGAATGTTACTCTTGAAGTCTTGGAGAGGTACAAGGGGAAAATGTCAGATACGCAGCATGAAAAGACACTTGTGCACTGACTTAGTTTGCAAAAAATACACAATTTATTTCACGAAGAGAGCAGAGCACTGGGCCATTGATCTTATCTCCAGCTCCACGGGCTGTGAATTTCCTCTAATGGACCGTAGCCTTGTGTTTGAGGGTGCATAGCCTTGGCATGCTGGAGGCATATGGGTGCAGGTAGGGCAAACCAGACTTGCAAACTTAAACACAGCCTTGACTGTAGAGGCTCATGGTAATTTAGGGGCCATTACCGTCAGGCCATGTGGGAGCCATCTACTGAAATGGTGCTATATTTTGTCATTAAAGCAGCACTTCAACCAGTCGATTTGCTTTTTCAGCCATTTAGTTTGAAGATTATGTCCTGAAATTGAACAAAGCGTCCCCTAAGATTTTAATCTGCTATTTTTGGATTTAAAGGGGAAATCCACCTTATTAACACATAAATCACATATGAAGAGTTTTGCTCTGAAATTAGATATCCACATTTTGAAATAAGTGACACCAACTCTTACAAAATTATTGATAACACACAATTATAACAAATAATGGCATTTTTAAAGCATTGTAACTAATCTAAGCCTTTAGCTGACAAAATGATAATGCTTTTACAGACTGGATCCTCTATGTTTTTTTGACATAATACTGTCGATGATCAGCTTCAACAAAAGTTTTTTTTTGTCAACAGATTTGTTGGCATTTGAAAATAGCTCTCTAAAGACCAACCAACACTTTCTGAATCTGCTGCACTGATACAGGAGCCCAACTACCAACTTGAAGCTGTGTCATGTTGTAGCCCTGGCAAGTGTGTATTATGGTAGTGACCTTACCACTAACAAAAGCACAAAATCTAAATCCTAAAAAAAAGCGAAGCTAAAATTAAACTAAAAACTAAATCTAAAACTATTTCAGCGATTAGAACAATTTCATTATCAGAATCACCCATTGTAGGCTAACTTCAATAATATTCCAAGCCTAGACAATTAACTTTTGTGTTGAGCAGACAAAATCTCCTGTTTTCAGTGTTGTATTCTTTCAGTCCAACGATACATCTGCCACATCTGATAACATTTTGTCCCTAAAAATCTCATCTGAGATGGTTATAGTGGGTAGTTAGAATTGAAATGCATAAATGTATATTGTACTTATATTGTAGTGATCAACAGTGATCAAAACTGTCATCCTTATGCACATACCCTAAAGTATGGCAAAGTCCCTTGCCACCAACACATTGAAGCTCGACTCAATTACTGATGACTTATTTGGTCAATGTAATAAATTATTAGACCAACTATCAGCTCAGAGGGAACACTTAATTGTTTTTTTAGATATGGGTTCAAAATACGTTTCTGAGGATTTTTTACTTTGCTCTCCATTATAATGATAAAAACGACATGGTCAAATTTGGACTCAATTAGGCTAAGGCATGGTAGCTGCTAGAGCTCGGGAGTGAAATTAAAGTTGCTCCTCATTTTGCTGGCGGACCTCCTGGAGGTCCCAAGACGCCCATTGGAAACCACAGGTAATACAACACAGTGAGACGGGCTGCATCTTGTCTAATCTTGGGAAAGGTGTCACTCCTGATCTCTCAGTGGTTGAAGTGGATTTTTTCGTGACGCCTCTTCTGCGCTTTGAAGGGAGACGAAGGGAAAGCTGAGATGCGTCAAGCGAGCCAGAGATGGCCAAAATAATACCGGAAGTTAGGCGATTTGCTTTCAGAATAAAAGTATAGAATTGTCATTAAAAAATACAAAGTATTAGGATGCACAAATATTAAAGCTCCCATTCTGTTGCCTCCGGGGACATTTGTGCCGCTGCTACAGGTCAAAATGAGCTTTTCAAGATCTTCCAAGTTTTTCTGTGTCAAAGCCTTTCCAAAGTCTTTCTTTATGCATTAGGCAGCCCTACATATCTTATAGGCTAATATGGCAGTGGACAACCAATATGATGTGAAAAGGACTATTTAGAAAAAGAATAGCAAATCTTCCTCCTCAAATGTGTTCTTAATTGTCACTTTGTGATTTTGTATTACTCAAAAAACAGTCCAACGCGTTCGCCAGCGAAGAGTTTCATTTTGAAACATGTGACAGGAAGTCGTGTATTTTGTCGTGGCTGACTTGACACTGGCGGAGGTTTGGATCAAAGGCTCGTTTGGCTCTCCAGCCGTAGGATGTAGTGAGCGCTGTCTGCACTCTTTCCCCACGGACGCGCCACTGTCTGGATATCGCTGTTCTTTTTTTCTTTTGTCTTTGGATTATATTCATCTCATGGTTTTCAATTCCAACTCGATGTATAGAAATGGGTAAACTGCACTCGAAACATGGTAAGGTTGTTCATTCCGACTGTAGTTGTTCTGATCCTAAATGCGCGCTGCTGCTGCGATACTTTCGAGTAACACTATTCATTGTACTCTCTTTTTCTCTCAAGCTGCTATTTGTAAACCGAGGGAGAGTCCAGAAGGTAAGCGCAATCATTTCCCCCAAAGTTTATGATACAACCTAGTATTTATTGAGGGTATTTGATAGTTTGGAAATAACAGTGCAGTTTCTAGAGTCTATATCCCGGTACACTGAGAGCATTACGCGGGGCAGCGTCCGACGGAGACTCTTGGATGATGGATTGCCACAAGAAACATGACAGTAGATATGAGTTACTGTGGTTGTAATAATGCGCTTCTTTGTTTCAGGCGACAGTTTTGTAGTCAATGCCTGTTTGGCGAGGAAAGGAATCGACGACTGGCTTGTGAAACAGAAATACTATTGCACAGGCTCTCGCCTTGAGCAACAGGGCTGTCACCACAAGAATAACTGCGGCTTGACTACCCGGGTAAGTACAATGGTGCCCAAGAGGACCACTCACTATTTAGTTTGACTTACTATTTAGCGTTGCAGCATAGAGATCACTGTCCCGCTCAAGTTGCTTTATCTTGTGGGCTGTTGGTGGTGCTTGTGCGCATCTCGCACCTTAAATGCAACTTTGTGCGGCAAGTTTTCAACTTTGCGCTTCCATAAAGGCTTCCCACCTTGGGTTATTCATAGTTGCACATTTCATTATGTAGCCAGCTTATGTCTCAAGCCTGAAGCCGCAACCGGTATTCTACATCTTTAATTTTTCACTCAATTCTTGCTCCTCAGTATACATGACGAAGTTTTCCAAAGGATTACTGGGGGGCGAAGGTCCCAAGTTATTGCAATGGTGAAAGGCTGTCGTTTAAATTCCCGTCTGTTGATCCGCATGAAAACAGCCTACCTGATTAACACGAGTAAAAAAAAAAGACGAAAACCTGAAATCTCATCGCCATCCATATTGCATACATATGTGAATGATATCGGTGTTGCTGAGGCTGGAAGTGTGAAATATTTTTCATTTGGCCATCAGTGATGCCAATAGGTCCACTTCTTTGAACTTTTACACATGGCCCAAAGAATTAAGTGAACACTCTGGAACAGGACCACAAAAACAACCAGCGTTTGTGTCTGCTGCAATCGTCCCTTTCCTTGTCTGTCTCGTGAATGAAACCTCTAATTCACTTAAACTAAATGAAACCCTGGTAGATGTCACGTGTACCCACGTAGGGAACAAATGTTGGTATCAGCCTATGAACAGATCCTAGGTTTTTTTCCCCAGGTAACAATAGATCAAGCCTGAGTTGAAAGAATTGCAGTCTGACAGTCTGGTGACAAGGGGGCATTGTAAAGGCTGGGCAGAAGTGTTGGAGGTCATGCTTGTTTCGTATTTTGGCATGGCTGTAAACACAGTGCTGTTGTTGTCAAGTGAGGAAATCCTTTGGAATTGCTTCAGAGGAGCCTTAAGCCTCTTTGGTTAGCGATGCTTTCCTCAAAGGCAGCATGTTTGAGGAATGGGAGCCCATCAAAAAAAAAAAATCCAGTTCCTCCACCCACGACCAAGACACACTGAACAGAAAAGCGTCTATTGCATTTTGAACACAAAATAGTGAATACTGTTTCATTATAAGCAAAGAAGCCCAGTTTCAGCACAAGCTGCATGTCCTTTTGTCGGTCACCATTTTGACGATCCTATCAGCCGTGGCATACTACTACTGTAGGTGTAATACGCAGTCAATCATAT
>OOFE01017183.1:39289-54148 GCA_900323365.1 Monocentris japonica
CGCCCTTTCATTTGCTTTTTATGATGACAGAAACTCTTGCTCTTATGGCATACAGCCATTCTTGCGTACAGGCCATGTTTAAACTGATTATCAAGGAAACAAGACACAACGGCACATGCTGGGGCAGTTCCTTGAAAAACTGTTTCTCTGCTATGAGGAATCGAGGGCCTGCTGGTGACGAGCAGGCAAACTTCCAACTTGCGGAAGTGACCATCAGCCTTGACCAGGCAAGCGGAATATCTCCTGATCAGAGTCCAAGTGAGGTCTAAAGTCCACCATTGTTTTGTCTGCTGCTGCAAGGTGCATTTGATAGTAATACTTTGCCTGGAGGGCAGCGATAGTGTTGTGCGGTGGGTCGGTGATGAGAAATGCAGGGGCCCCTTTTATGAGCGTCCCAGTTTGTGGTGACGTGTGAGTGATCAACCGTGGCAGTTAAGTGCTGCGAGGGGTCGGCACTGGCTTTACATGTTGCACGCACATGGTGTCACAGTCGCTAAGCCTGACATGTGCTCAGGGCTCCAATAAACATCTTCATATTGTAACAGGATCCCGCTCACGGCAGGCGCAGTGTCTGTGGGCCCTTTTTGGGGTGTCAGCTCAGTGGAGGAGCATCTGAAACCATGTGATTGTTTTATAGAGCAGGTTGCTGCGCGACAGCTACTCAACTGTAATATTTGTATTTTTGTTCTTTCACACTTGAACATGTAAGGGACACTTTATAGAGCCCTCCATGGTTGCTTATGTGTGGAGTAGGGTTCATAACCTTTGGGCCCTTTAAGCCTTTAAAGCCAGATTGTGCAGTTTCAAAAATACAGGGGCATCAGAGTGAGCATTAGTTTCTTTGTTACTGGAAATATGTGCTTTTTGTAGATACACGTTTTTTGCCCAGAAAATGTTTTCATTTTCCAGATGGTGTGAAATGGGATTTGGCCCAGGATAGAAAAGGAACCCCTGCTGAAAGAGCTGGATGTTTTTGAACAATTTGGACTTGGTGGAGTTCTGTTTGTATAAATAATTCAAGTCTGTGTGCCTAATGGCTTTTATAGCTCAGAGGGAAAATGAATAAAAGAAGAAAGGTGTTTCTGACATCAATATTTATTTGGACGCTTTCCCTTTTGTTTTGCATTGAAAAAGTGGACAAGTGGAATTTAAAAGTTGAAAGCTTTTGTTTCTTGTTTTTGCACTATGTCTAGTTGTATGAAGTTGGGTTTTGAACTCTACCTGTAACTATATCTTAACTCTAAACTATAATTTAGAGTTAAGATAATTTAGAATAAAGACTACAAAGTTCTTCTTAGGTAAGAGAATGCATGTCAACCCTCCTAGCTTTAAAAGCTGTCCATCTTGTATAGGATACCTGGTGAGATAGTTATTTATAGCCGTTGTTCTTTCAGCCCCCCCTCCCAGCTGAATTGGGGTCCAGGAGAATATGGGTCGGGTGTCAACAGTAGGGAGTCCCGGCTTGAAATTCTTTTGATCTGATCCCATTTAAACCGTATTCCAGAAATCCCATATTCCCTGTATGAACAATGCCGGTTTTATGGGGCACATTGTTTTGTAGCGCAGTTTACATCTGCAAGCTTTTGTTCATTAATCGCTTTACACTGAAGTTGTGGATGAAGCGATGAGGATAGACTCAGGCTAAAAGGTACACTCGATGGCTGAATGACGTTTTCATACTGATTCTACCTTTTGGTTTGAGTACGTTGGGCCACTTTTGGTTCGGCGACGGTGAGTGGTATGGACAGGTGGATCTGTGGATCTCAACATGTGAAATTCAGACCATGTGAGCCCCGGCACAATTTCTCCCCAGTGTACAGCATGCTGTCTACACCTACCCTATGAATTTGATATCTCATGTGCACCCTGTAGAATTATGTCGCCTTCACAGACATCGAGAGGGCCAAAGATTTTCACAACTTATGACTTGGCAGTTCAAATTTCTGTGAGGCCAGTTTGGTAGCTCTCCCCTGACGCCTCTCTAAATCACTCTCTAATAGAAAATGTTGAGATTTTAAGTGCTATGGCTATTGTGCCCTTATCTGACTGTCCGATGTGTTTGTAGTGCGTCAAGAGTAACTTGAAGATTTTATTTCATTTGTCGAAGCGTTCTCTTTCTTCCCTGCAAAGTTCCTTCTTTATAAAAAGTTCCCCACTCCCCCTATCCTGTTTCTCCCCTCTTACCCCTTCCCCTTTCTCCTCTCCTAGACTCCATCTGTTTCTTGAGTTCACCCTGTGGCCCTGCGTAGGTTGTGGTTGATGAAATGAGACTGCATTTGAAGTGGGCCATGCGGGGAGGTGTTTGTAGTGACACTGATGGCTCCTCCTCCGCTGTGAGGCCCTACCCTCTATGTAGTAAAAGGAACCCCCCCTCCAGTGAAGCAGCCTCTGCTCTTACTATTCCAAAGCATTTTTTCTTTCAAACACGCTTCCATCTCAACCCATACGAAATCCTAGACAAAAAGCAAAGGTACATCTGATGACAGAATGCAACTCAAAAGCAAATCACAGTGGAACTTCTGCCCCCCAACCCCCTAGTTTCACAGTTGGTTGCCAGTACTGTGATTTTTTTATTTTTTTTTGCAAGTATGAAGTTTTTTTGGAAGTAGGCCTAAAGCTTTCAATGCATTCCCTCAGCCTCTGAGTTTGATAAAAGACATGGCAGGTTTGCGCCCCCTTCTTTTCTCGCTTCTGCTGTCGTACTTTTTCTCTCCTTGTCGTTTTCACAAAGCGAGGGCCCTTGTCTAGGAGCTGAAAGCACCTTTCAAATGCAGACTCCTCTTCCTCTCTCTCCTTCTTTCTGTCTTCTCCCTGTGCGTTTTCATTTCCCACTGGCTGGCCTCTTGTGCATGCTGCGTGTTGTATGCCCCTCTCCCACCGGGCTCTACCCCCTCTGTGCTCCCCTGGGACCCTTGGCCTGTTGTTGCTCTTTGAAGAGGCTGGGAGAGAAGTTTGGAGCCACACTCTAAAGAAAAGAAAAGCCTTGGCCTTTGGGAGGAGTGTGTGTGTGTGTGGGGGGGGGGGTGCAGCACCTGGCTATAGAAGGGCTCTGTGTTTTTTTTTTCCCATGAAAAGATGGGGAGGAAGTCTTGGGCTGACGTCAACGTAGCTGGGGGACTGGGAGGTTTGAAGAGGTGCAGGTGGCTTTAATGTCACATCCGGCATCGTATGTCACATAGATTACTCAGAGCTGGAGGAGGTTCTCCTATGTGACAAAGCCAAGTGGACAACTCATTTGTTGTTGTGAATAGTGGTTTCTCGAAAGGGTTTCTGTGAAAGACTGGTAATGGTAGAGTAAAGTAAAGCTGTATTGGCATGCAGACACTTGATCAGGTTCTTCCCTCTTTTTCTTTACTTTTATTGTGCGTCTCTTAAAAAGCGACACCATCTCCTCTCCAGCTCTGGCCATTATACATTGTGTATCATTTTTTGATCCACATTATAAATAGCATCTTGACATTTGGCCAAAAAAATCAATCATTACCTGAAATTCATCATCCAGTATCTATAAAATTTAGAGACTCAAGTCTATAAAAGCATTGCCATTGCGTCAACCAAGAAGTGCCATAACTTGTAAGAGTAGGTGTCACTTTTTTTGATGTCTCATTTTAGAATGAAACTCTACATACTGATTTATGTGCATGCACGGTTAAATATAGAGAGTGGGTATGTGAGGGTGGAGTGGTGCCTGTGTATGTGTGAATCTGTGCATGCATGTGCGTGTCAGGGCGCTGTATGTCTGGAATCAGCTGTCCGGATGCACTCGAGAGATCAAAGGCATCTACGGGAATGTGCTTTGAATCCCGGGGGATTAGCAGCTGAGATTTGTGCTTTGTTTCCCCAAATATCTGCTCACTGTGGTGCGACGGATAGCTGTTGATCATTTCAATGTGCCGCTCTCCTCTCGCCCCATTTCATGATTACGCTTATGCTGGAGTGTTTATTCCACACTCATTCATTTGAAATTGCTAATTAACAGTTGCATTCTGAGAATGTACGTCCGTCGAAGTTTTCTCTCCCGCTTTGCCTTTGTTTTGAAACGGGGGTTAAAGCCTCCGGTTTGAAATGGCCTACAATTGATGAACGTGTGTATATGAAATACTGTATCTGGGAAAGTCCTAATTAATAGGTAATCCATCTAAATATAGAGTTCATTGAGCTGACATAATCATCATCATGCTGAGATGCTCACTTTTCTTTACTTTTTGATGTATGTGGATGTGTGAGACACACTAGCTAATGTGTTTTGAAAAGTAAGCATTCCTAGATTGTCTGTGCTTTCCCCCTTTGGCTTACTGAAAACATAAAGCTGTCATGGAGAGCAATACAGTGATGGATATTGTCTCTTAGAGATTATACAACGGATAGCTTCATGCAACCAATCTGACTGTTCAAGGACACAGCCCGCCATGCTTTATTGGTCGCCATGCCAACTGTTGTGGTAACCAAGGAGTTAGTTATCATCTTTGTTTCTTGTTCCTTCTATCTAGAGGTGCACCGATAGTATCTGTAATATCGGAATCGGTGCGATCCAGCTCCCTAGTACCTGTACTGGGATCGGCAAATTAAGTTGTCCTGATACCGATACCTTTAAAGAGCTGCGCTTTGGTGCAATAAATATTTTTTTACGGCGGGAGGAAAATTATCTGCAGTGTAATGGTTCTTTGATCTCAATGAAGCAAAGTGCCAGCTATGCCAAACTAAGGTGTGTGGCAGTGCCGAGAGTTGAGGAGAAGCCCCTCATGCCAGCCGCAGATAGTCATAAAAATACTGTAAGTGAAAATTTGTCACTGTCACTTTTGGAAAAAAGTGATAAACTGCAACACGTTCATCAAGATGCATTTTATTCAGAAATTTTGACCGAAATATCGCCATTTGTGAAAAAGAACATTCTGCTCATTTTCTATTTTATTGTTATCATTGTTAGCATTTTGTTAGCATTGTTACACAATATTTTGTGCATATTCTGATCAAATGAAGCACTTGCTCTTGTAATTGTTTTATAATAGGCCAATACTAGGTGGCATGAATGAATATTTAATTGAATTGTACTCGTATCAGTATCGGCCGATCTTCATAGTAAAGTACTCACTACTCGTATTGGTTCTGAAAAACTGGTATTGGTGCACCTCTACATGTGTTACTACGCATGCATTGGCAACTGTAAAATTGTATAAAAGCCATAATACGCTTGGCGACATTCTTTTCTGTAATTCTGTGACTTTGGTGCTGCCAATGATACTTGGCTGCCTCAAACCTATTGCAATTTATTGCGATGATGATGATGATGACAGCTATGGCTATTCATATGGTATTAGATTATGACGGTTCAAATTTATTTACAGTATGCATGAGAGTTGTCAAGAACGTGTAGGTCCAATTCTATGGGTCCATTATCCCCCAAACAGTCACGATATAGATCAGGTTAGGGATGGAGGGGAGGAAAGGGGAGAGAGTATGGGAGTGACCGTGGGTGACTGGGGCTCCTGCAGTGGTGGAGGTGGCTCCTCTGAGCTTTCCATGGGAGCTCAGTGCCCGTTTTAATCACCCACTTAAAAGGCTCTGCTGAAGTGGGTGTTTAAGTGTTTAAACCCTGAATAATTCTCTGTTTGTTTATCAGGTTCCCCTGCGTGTTGCGCTCTGGCCCGTGCAGTAAGCGCTGAATAATTTGACTGAGCACTCAAAGTGGCTCTTATAAATAGGACAAGATCAATATCTGCATAAAACTGCTATCAAGCTCTCATGAGAGTGCACACAAGCATGCACGTACACACTTTCGCGTACATACACACATACACATACTCTCCATTCATTTACTCTATTATGTGGATCTGTTTATCACTACTAACAGACACAGAGTTCCAGCATGGTTCTCTTCCATTCCATTTCTGGGACATGATGGGCTCCACAGCTTGCATCAGCCCTGCTGTTGTATTTATCCTCCTAGTGTTTGAGAGCCTTGGTGACCAAGGTCCTAAGGCCACCTGATGTAGAGTGAATGAAGGAAGTGGGTTTAGGTAAACAGAGCAGGGAGAGCATTGTGCCTCCCTCAGACAGAGGTTTCAGGGCTCTTCAGCTCTTCCCGTGGCGCCGGGACTGGAGGAGGTCTGGATTGTCTGTTAGGGGATGTTTTGGTGGAGGGACAGCCAAACAGAGGAGCGGCCCCGCTGAAAGGAAGGCTGTCCTCCCCTGGTGTGTTTATGCTCCACAGGTGCCACAGCCCAAAGAGGACCTCACCCTGCAAACTCTCAATGAAGCAGGGTAGCCCTGTACTTCCCAAAGGGCCATTTGCCCTGTCTGTTAACCCCTCCACCCATTACTCATGTTGGAACAAACAGCAACCTTGACAGGAAGAGTACTTCACCAGATTGGAGAGAGTGGTTCCTACGCCAGTCTGTAAGGAAATGCAAAGTAACAACAGGCTCCCAAATGCTCACCACCCTGGGCTCTGTAGTTAAGCATTGGTTGTAGGAGTGGGTTTATACCTTTGTGTGTGTGTGCATGCATGCATATGCATTCATATGTAGGCCTGTGTTTGCAGCATTCCTGCATGGCTAGCGTATATGTATAGTATATCATTTTTGTCTTAATGAATAATACTGTCTTGTTCTATTCAATTCTCTTAAAACTCAGTCCTGTCCACGTTGTCAACTTTACTATCTGTAGCCCTAGTCTTCCTCTGAGGTTCACTTAAAGCAGGTGTGAATGCTTTTTCCAATGTAATTCCAATTTCCAGTGTATCTTTTAGCTCCTTGTTCTAAGTGATCTGTTTTGAGTTTTACCACTCTGTCATAGCTTTCTGCTTTAGTGCCGTAACCTCATGGATTTAGAAAAGAAAGATGTGTTGCCTGAAGCGATTGGAAGTGGAACAAACTGTTTTGTCTTTGATGTTTCAAAGCGAATCTGCCTGTATGCTGACGATGCAATGCTTTGTTGTGATGATTAAGCCACCATACATTCTATGGGAGCTGTGAAACCAATAAAAGTAATATGTTCATTGGCTACATTTAGTTCTTGAGATGAAATTGAGAGAACAGGGATTTGTCTTGGCTCTTTCCTGTTTCTTATTTTCCTGGTTTTCAGTGGTCAAATTTAGCGCTAACTGTTGAAACTGTGTGTGTGTGTATGTGTGCATATGTTCATGTTCATTTGTTAGCAGTGCACAAGTGTGAGCAACCTACTCCACTGCAGGTTCATTATGGTGAGCAGTGACACAAGCCACTAATTCCAGTCAGCTATGAATAGAAATGCACCTCTGGCATCAGAGTGCTTGTATACAGTAGTTGAAGTGTCTATTTCTGCTGCCATGTTTACTTGCTAAGTTGAAAAGTTGTCTGTAATTACAGAGAATTTAAGTCCACAGTTAAAAGGTCAGATGTGAGGGATGTTTAGAGGTGGTGGCTTGTGGCTGGCAGGATGTCTGCACTGAAGCATGCTGTGTGTGGGTGTGTGTGCGTGTGTGCGTGTGTGTGTGTATGTGCGTGTGTGCTTGTGTGTATGTCTGTGAGTGTGGACTGAGATGAAGAGCGGCCACCTTGGTGTTGAGGGCAGTTGGGTCGCAGCTGTAGAAAAAATGGTCACCATGCACACGTCTGAGATTTTCCAAACTACCACCTACCACATGGAGCTTTTCTGTTGGCTGACTACAGTTACACTTGTCTTTTCAACAGGATTTTTGACATCTTATTATGGAGGTGTCATAATTTTATGACACCTGTGCGTCTGCGCTAGAAAATGGCCATTTTCAAGTGTCTCCCTTAGCTATGTGACCAAAATCTGTCATCTTTTGTTGTGCATTCCGACTCATTGAATGTGTCCTAGCTTGATTGGATGATAAAAATTACATTGAAAAGACAAATGTAACTGAAGAGTTCCACTTCCACCATTTAAGAAATATGACTCCTACTTTTACAAACATTTTGGTGGCTTGATCTAATGTATTGATTGATAAACATCAAGGAACAAGTTTGTCCCAGTATGGATAAATAGCATTTTGGAGTGTAATCCTTCAGCTGTTGCCATTGGTATGACAAGTTGCAAGAGGTGTTTCTTTTCAGTTGGTTGTGGTGAACGGTTGAAGTGCCTGTCACTTTCATGCTGCCCTTGAGGTAGACTTCTTGACTAAAATCCTATCCCTCCCACGCACTTGAGACTGGCGTCTGAAGCCACCCAGACGACTTAAGGACTGTCTCTCCTCTACGGATACTTTAACTAATTACTTAGAGCCCCTAGACACAGTGTAGCACACCCACCATTAAACAGAACACACACACACTCATGCATGCAAGTAGGCTTCTTGCCAAACATTTGTCTTCGCAGTGTATAATCTGTCCTATTTTTAAAATACTGATTGACACACATGCACACACACCGCACACCCACATAACCCCAGGAGAACTACTGTGTTCTTTTTGCTGGGGAAGTTAATGGTTCCAAAGCTTACTAATTTCCTTCATGGAGGGAGAGGTATCCTATTGCAGCACTAACCCCATAGGCCCTTGGAGATGAGGTGTGTCATTTTGCTCATATGACTCTCTCCTTCTCTTCCCTATTCTTTGGAACTGAGCTTCACTCTGAATTCAACGGCCCATAATGCTGTGATTTGTTACTCTTGGCTGACAGAGCCACCTGTAAATCAAAACCAAGTGACAGGCTGTCTCCATTCCCGTCCAATCCATAGCTCCCTCTTGGGAATGTAAGGTCCACCACCAGCTCAGATTCCCCGTTAACCTTCTGTCTCCCAAGGCAAGTTCAGGATAAAAACGTAAGAGGCTTGATAGCTGTAGCACCAATGGTGTGCAGTGATTGGTGGGATATATAGCAACCATGTGTGATTGGCTGTTTATAGGCACTGTCACCCAAAAGTTCTGCTGCAGCCAACTTTTCAATGCCGACAAAAGAGGAAATGAGACGACTGAGGTTAACGTCAGTAAATGTTTCTCTGGTTGTAGAAAAAGAAATGCACTACTGGCAACTGCAATTGAGTTCTCGAATTGCTTGAGGGCCGAACGCACAGTTAGACCCTTGATCTACACCTTATATCTTCTCCCTCTCCTCCTCTCTGGTGAGAGAAGGCTTTGATAAACAGTCTGATAAATGCTAATTGCTCTGGTTACATATTTTTCAAAGCTAATAAAGACTGGTACCTTGAGAAACATGCAGGGTTTAGTGCCTGAGGGCCTAGCGGAGTTGTAAAAGCTTATCTTTGCAGGTGTAAAAGTTTTGTAAATGGGTCATTAAAGCATTGGCCAACTTCACACATGAAACACAAAGAAGGAGAGGGGGAGGGAGATTACTTCAAATCAGCATGTTTCTGAAGCACAGAGATGAGGGCTGTAAATCTCTGCTAATATTCCACTGAGCCTTTCAGGAGGCAGCCTTTGATGTGGGTGAGGTAATGTGACCAGCAATGTTTGCAATCTTAATCTGACGTGTTGAAATGACTGGTGGCTGTGCACAATCAGTCTACAAAAGGAAGGCATCCAATCATAGGTCTTATGGGGGCTGTAAAAAAATGAATTCACAGTCCAGAAGGCAAACAAGCTAGACAGCACATGCGCATAGAAATGTTCAGACATACAAATGTGCATGTACCCACACACACACACACGTGTGTCTAAGAACTGTGTTGAGCAATGAAATGGAGTGAATTTACACAGTCACATAAAATGACTAAATATACAAAGATTTAACCATGATGTTTGGATACTAGGCTCTGCTACACCACACCTTCTCCATATTCAGGGCTTTGCCTCAGCCTCACCAAAGCTGTGTGTGTGTGTGTGTGTGTGTGTGTGTGTGCGTGTGTTTATGGAGTCTCTGGCTGACCTGTCCAGTGAACTAGAGCTAACAGGGTAAGCCCTCTGGCATGTGCAGGCTACTCAAACCCCTCCAGCCTTGGTGTTGCTGACTATGCACGCTTTAATCATAGAGCAGCTTCCTCCAACCTGCTTGCTGATGGATCCCAAGTTTGTGGCTATAATTTCCTTCCTGGGGTGCAGGAAGAGAAGTGGGTGTGCTGTGACTGAGGGGTGTCAGGCATGGGGCCGCAGAGTCTGCTCCCCCCCCCCACCCACAGCCCACCGCAGTCTGTAGAGAAGGTATCTACCATGCTCCTTCCAAGACCTCAAAGTGAGGACTTATTTGTCCAGATGACACATAATGTCTTTGTTTGCTGTTTTTTAAATGGATAGTGGGCAGTCCACTTAACTAATATCACTGTTAGTCATTTATGGCTTGTAGATAGTGGATAGTGGTACAGATTAGATTGAGATACAGGAAAAAAAGCTTGTTTTTGATCGCAGTGGGTTTTGATCCCAGGTTAGTGGGGGCCTACAAGTGGTTCCAGAGGCAGGGGGTTCAGACCCCTGACAATCTCTGGACACTTTTGCTGTTATGTCTCATCCGATCAAGTTCCCAAGTTGTGAATTCCTTTGTTACTCAATGAACCTGGTAATAATACTGTCAGAGTTGGGATTTGATATGTATGCAGTAAAGGTTCTGTAAGGTGCTTTGGATTAGAAAAAACATCCACCAAATGGCTTATGTTTTCTTAATGGGATACGTGAAGGACTCAACATTAAAAGATTTATAGTCTGTGACCTCTGGAAAGGCATTGAGCTCCTTACCTAAGAAATACCTCAATGCATCATGTGATGATGAGCCTGACTGTGCCTTTGTAAAAAACAAGCTTATCTGGTTTGGCTAGAGAGACATGCAGAGACCTATATTAGTTTTATTCAGCTGCAATTCTCCATCTGTAGGCGTTGCATGAAAATTGGCCTCATGTCTTCTCTTCCCTCCCTAAATGGGACCGTCTCATGCCAGCTTTGCTACGCTATATGATTATCTGAGATCTTAATTTCATGTGTGCAAACTGATCCCCTTTGAAGCCACGCTCAGAGGCAGTGGTTTCTTCACTACCTCACATCAACACCCTCTATCTTGGCTCCATCTCAGGGCATCGTGTTTTACTGCTACGTGCTGCTTTGAATGAGGCTCTCTAAAGTTGGTGGAAGGTGAGGAGCAGTTCAGCTTTAAGAACTGGATCCAGGTTCAGTCTCCTGTCTGGTGGTGACATTTCTGTTTTTTTTTTTCCAACAACGCCACGTTAGTGAACGGGTCAGCACACTGCCGACTTGGTGATCTTGGTAATTCTGCGATACTCCAGGATAGGCACTTCTCCAAATTCCTGTGTTGCGCTGCTGAATCCTTTGAAACAGCCTCCTGGGTATCTTAGTTTACTCTTTTGGGGGTGGAGGGGGTTGGTTATTTCCTCTCCAGAGGTCTTGCGTGAGTAACACTACACCTATAAGCTAATTTGCAGCTCTAAAACTAATAAGAGTTTATTGTTGTTTTACTTCTTGGCTTTTAACATTGGGGCTGTGGCTGCACGAGAGCTTTTGAAATGCCCCAGGCTAGACAACTATATTTGCCATTTTAATTCATAAACATTAGCTTCACACACACAAACACACACACAAACACACACACAGACACACACACACACAGACACTACAATAGGCAACTTTTGTCTTTTTTTTGTAATTTATTATGTGAATTTGTTTTTTTAGATTTTATATTTTTGACTTGTTCCTTCTTATATTTTTGACTTGTTTTTCTTCTGTTAAATGTTGCACCATCAGATCAAGGCAAATTCCTTGTATGTGTAAACTTACTTGGCAATAAACCCCCATTCTGATTCTGATTCTTTATAGCTTTTATATCCGGGTTGTACAGAATCAGATTCAAAATAACTTTAATCTCCATGTGCACTAAATTTACAAGAATTTGTAACAAGGTACAGTATGTTGACTACAGTGCATCGTGACTGACCTCAGATGCAGTATAAAGGGACAGTACAAGAGATACTAGTGTAGACTATACATATCACTCTACAGGGCCGAAAATTGTTTCAATTTCCAATTATTTCATAAGATATTGTGCATTATGTGCATAAAATGCAAGGGTGCCAATAATCTTGGCCAGAACTGTATATACATAGAACATCCTTAGCTGTGAGTGTTCGAGCAGTGTGTCATGTTAGGAGCTGGGCTCAGGTGATTGCTGCTGCCAGTCCTCCCCTGCTGTAATGCTCTATTTCACCCTCTCCACTGGTGGGTGGCTTTTATGTCAGTGCCGGCAACCCTGTCTCCTGTTAAAAGGGCCCAGGGGAAGCAGACGTGTGCTCGGAGAAGCACAGCCACTATTCCCACATTCTCCCTTGTGTCTCTCACTCTGCCTGTCTTGCCTGCTTGGCTAAATGGCCTTTCATGTGTGTCGCTCCCCACTTCATGTCGGCTGCCCTGGTCTGAGCGTCACAGACCTGAAGGTGTTTTCCAGTGCTGGGTGGGGGAGAGAACAGGAGGCACCCGGCCGTAGCCCTAATGAGATTTTTCCTGGGTTTTGATGGAGTGCCAGTAATGCCGCCGTTGCTCCAGAGGCCTGCCTCCACTGAGCCCTGGCGCACAATCAGGGGGAGCTGTCGTCGGCTGCGTAAATTGTCAGCCTGTGTGGCGTGGCGTGGAGGCAGACAGCATAGAGACCAAGAAGCCTTGTGGGACTTTCCCACAATCACATATAAGCACATATTACTTGCACTTTAATGTACCCTTTTGCTCTTAAACACACAGACACACACAAAAGGGAGAAAACACTTGGCCCAGTCTTTCGATGTCTACAGTGCCAGGGTAAGGATGACGCTAGAGCCCCAAGGCAGCTTTCTGCCCTAATTTGCCAAGCTCCATTCTGGCACCTCCAGCCTATGCTCACTCTCTCTCTCTTCTCTCTCTCTGTCTCTCTCTCTCTCTTTTCTCTCTCTGTCTCTCTGTCTCTCTGTGTCTCTCTCTCTCTTGTGCCGTTGTAGAAGTCAGTGGTACCTGGCACTCACACACCATGTAAAGTCTCAGTCTAGCCATTCAGATGGTCAGAGATGGTGTAGTGGTTAGGACCCCTTCCTCTGGAGCCACTCCTCTGTGTCGTAGCCTTCCTGCTGTGTTAATAAAGGAAAATAACAACTGAGGGGAGTGGAATGCCTGCCCTCCTTAAAGACATATAGCAACTCTGATTTAATGTTAGTTCAATACATATTTTTTGTGCAAATTGTTCTTATATCCATATTCATAATGTGTGCGATTGACGTGTTTTGACATTCAAGTTCAATGGCCAAACCAAACAGGCCCTCAGCCTGGCGGGTAATGTAGATGGGATGTTGTAATGGGACAGGCACACTGTGTTCCTGTGTATAGTCTAGTAATAAATCACTTTCTGTGAAGGGGCTTGAACAACTTTAAAACACACAGGAGCCATACAATCCCTCGTCCTTCAGGCCCCGAAGAAGCTCGGAAGGACCTGGCTGCTGTTGAAAGCAAAACACTTTATACTCTGGTTTCCACAGAACATTAAACATCATGTCTGGAAAATTGTTTTTGGTGGTCTCAAGTGTGTAGAAAGACACTTGTTTATGTGCTGAATGCCTCGTGTGATACCCTAAAACCTGCAGCTCTGGCTGAAGCCTGCACAGGCCTGGGAAAGTGACACTTCACTGAAGCTTTCATGAAACCGTTTGGAACACAAGCCATAAACACATGCAGGAACAAAACGTACAAACACCTTGACACATACTGTATGCCAGTGTTTAATAGTGGTACATTCTCTTGTGCTGGTGCTCAAATAAGGTGCTCACCACCACGTTGATACATTGTTCTGACTCTGTTTGAGCCAGTTGAGGGGGTTGGGGGTGTGTGTATTTGTCCTCGTGCCTCACTCTATTTGGCCCAAGATGCTCCCCCACAGTGGTCTCTGACCTCTAGGTAAGCAGAGGTCCCCGGGGAAGACTGTGATTGGTTCATTCCCTGACAAAATGGATCAAGATGGATGCCTCGTCAGAGGCCATCCATTTCCATACACACATGTAGTTATCATGGTTCAAAAAAAAAAAAAAAACACTCAGAAATGATGAAAACAAATTGAAGCACCACTCAAGTGTGTGCCAGAAAATGTAAGTAACAGTCCTCTTATTCTCGTGAATGTTCTGTTTCAGTAACTTCCTATTTGTGAATGAGGAATGATCAGTATCACAGTTTCAGCTCACTCAGCGTTTTTATGTGAAAGTGCAATTCAGATAATACTCACGGAGCCTTTATTCTCAATGGCCTGGCGTTCTGAACTGGCGTCAATTCCTCCATCAGGGCTTTTTCTATTTATTTTATTTCTTCTCTCATTTTCTGCATCTTGTTTTTCATCTTGTTGTTTTTTCCACCATGTTGTTTTTTACTGTTTTTTCATCACTTCACATCTATGTTTCATTTTGCAAATTAACTAAACCAAATATATTTTTAATAGATGGTTTTAATGACCTTAAAATATCAAAAGATTTCCGGATTCCACATTTTTAAGAAAATCCGCTTTCTGAATCAATGGAAACAAAAGACAATTGATCCCAAGCCTGATCAGTATCTGAAGAAGATCAATATCCTCCAATCCCCCCCTCCAGCGTGGGAGGGCTGCAGGTCTCTATGAGGTCCTACTGAACAGAAGAGCCAGGGCGTCCTAGTAGATACAGAGACTGTCCCGTAACCGTGAGGTCACAGGTTCAATCAGTGGCTCCATTAACAGCCGTGTCTCCTTTTGAAGTGTCTTGGAGCAAGACCCTGCACTCCTACCTGCTCTTTTATTGCAAGGATATGAATGTCAGCTAAAAGCCTGAAATGAGCAGTCCCTCGACAGCATTGAATGCTGGGTTTCTGGACCAGGCCTTCCATTGATCTGCAGAGAGGGAGTGGTCGAGGGCTTCAGCATGTCACGAGAGTCACTAGTGAGGTTGAGGGGATTAAGCTCTTTCTCACAGGCCTGAATGGA
>OOFE01017183.1:54168-68042 GCA_900323365.1 Monocentris japonica
TGGACCTCCACTGCCCACCGAGGACCTGAGTCCAACCAAAAGTGTTAATGCTGCCATTAAAGCCTCCCTTTCTGGAGAGCAAAAGGCCCTCGGAGCTGGACAAAGAAGTTGGCCTCATTGTTCCTTTGAAGAAAAAAAAAAGACTCAGTGAGGAAAATGCGTCCGTTTGGCTGCTGGGAACACAGGAATCTTAAAGGGAAACGCCGCTTATTTTTAGACTTCCTGTATGTTATTTGTATGATCCAGGACAGTCCAATCAATTGTTGCGAACAACTCTCTGCCACAGCCAGAAACCAGAGAGCGAAGCCTGAAACTTGTAATGTCATCAGGCCATTCAGTCTGCAGCATCTCCATGGAGAATGAAGTAGAACAGATTGTAAGGGTGAGCAACCAGGACCAGGGGGATTTTCTGGGGATATGGATGCATTTTCTGGTTCAGAGCTGACAACGCTACTGCAGAGGAGAGATTGTTTGGGAATAAAAACTCAAACAAACATTCTCCGGGTCCACAAAATCAGTTTCCCATTCATTTTTTATAAAGCAGCTCTACACTTTATACCTGATATCTTCACAACTTTGAGTCTCGGTTCTCTGGTTTGGTAGAAAGCTGTCACAAGTGTCATAGGGCACAACATGTACATAGATTCTTAAATTGAGCGGTGTTCCCCTTTAAGGAGTGATAGGGAATTTTCTTTTGCTGCCCCAGTTTGACAATGAGTGCTTGTGTCAATTTGCCCCGTTCTCTGAACTCTAGAAACTACAAAAGAATATTTAAAGAGATTCCAAGCCAGTTTCTGGTTTTTCCTCCTCTGGTGCTTTTTCCTCATATTTCTGCTGCCATTTAGTGGTCAGGGACTTTTGATGAGAGGACAAGGAAGTGGGGGGAGTGGTATTCAAGGTTTCTGGAAATCAGTGTTTTTTAACTGAATGTATTTGGTTTTTTTCTCCAACATTAACCAGAGCAAATCCCAGAGTAACCCCGGCATACTAATAATACAGCTGCCATCCATCACCACAGACAACAACCAATTAGCACATTCCTCTTTCCCCCGTTCTCATGTTCTTGGCTAACCCCTCAATAATTTAGGGTCATTCATCAAAAAATAGAAATGCATTCAAGACGCTGTGTGTGTGCATGCATGGGTGTGTGTGATTGTGTCTTTGTGTATGTGTGTGTATGCGTACGTGTGTATTGCTCACTGTGTATGCTGTAGGTGTGGGATTGGGTTTGTGTGTGTAATTGTGATTGTGTGTGTGGGGGAATGTGTGTCTGTGTGTGTGTGTGTGGACAGTAAGCGAGTGTGTAGCTTAAGAGTTTGACAGTTTGATAGGAGGGGGAACCAACAATGAACCAACTCCTTCATTGTCTGGTCTCAACCTTGGTGAGAAATTGAACGAATGTTGATTGTGGGGTGATTTTATTTGTAACATTATTTTTTAACATTTTTACAATATTGAGTGCATTTTAGCATGTTTATTCAGCATTTTTAATTCAATACACCATAATTCACATAAAAACACTTGGATGGAAACCCAGGTACTGATGAAATGTTTTCATCACAAACTACACAGAGAGCTACAAAAAACCGGTATCTCCCCCTCCCACAGTAGAGGCAGTTATGCAATTATAAACTAAATCACTTCTAAGACAAATCTCCTCAGATGGGGGTCCCTGGGACAACAGTTATCATTTCATAATAGAGAAAATGCCATTCAGGGCTGTGATTTAGAGCAGTCCTGTTAGCAGTGGGACTGGTTGCACTATTAGTGGCTGAGCAGACTCTGCTCTGACCCAACTAACTGCCTGACCTGCTGAGAAAGGCAATGTGCCACAGCCTCTGGGACAGGCAGCAATCTGGTTCTGTCTACTAATGCCTGATGGGGTCTCTGTCTTTTTGTCTCTGCACCCCACCCCCCTCTCTATCTTTTTTTATGTCTTTTCTCCCTCCTTCTGTCTGTTGCCCTTTCTTTATCCCTCTCTACCTCTTTCCCTCCCTCACTCACTCTCACACACCTACAGATACAAATTTGTGCACATGAAATATGTTTACCTATATTCTCTCTCTCCCACACCCACTCATACACTCATACACCCGGGGTGTCAATTCAGTAAACTTAAGTTACAAATTTGGATTCACACCTTGGCCACACCTTGTCATGAAATGATTGACGCCCATTACACACACAGTATGTTGGCAAGGAAATCATATGCAGAGGTCTCTGCTAATGCTTGTCTTTCACACTGCTGGCTGGCACTCAAAGCAGTGGCCAAGCACCAAGGAGCAACACCAAACCACCGCCGTACACTCTCACTCCTTATATAACCTCATTTTCATCACTTCTTTCCAGTCTTGGCTTCTGCTTGAGAGGTACTGCTAACTACTTCTTAGCAATACTACCTGTCTCTCTTTAGCAATAACCTTGTGTGTGAATGTGACCTTATTCCATTTTACAGTGTGTTGACAGTGAAGACAGACAAATACATTAAAGCCAGTGCATGGCTAACATCGACAGGCTAACAAAAATACAAAATCAGTGTTTATATTCAGTTAAGCAGCAATCTGAAGTCGTATGGCTTGAATGGGAATCTACGAGCATCACTAAATCACTAATCACTAAAACGCAACCCCGGAGTTGTAAAACTAAAACGGGGTCAGCATCGTTTTGAAAAGTCTCCGTTTTAGGGGTTCCAAAACGCCGGAGTAGTGTGGACGCTGGGCGTAAGCGTATCAAAAGTTACGCGTTTTAAAACGAAAATGTCGCATCAGTGTGGATGTAGCCTCAGTCAGCCAGTTAGTCAGTTCTCCTCCTGAGGCCACCCACGGTGCTGCACAGGCTGGCACTCGACTGAGGAGGGTAAAATCACACCAGCTGACCTTGTACCCCTCTGGATTAGACAGAAATCCCTTCTCTCGCTGTCATAGCTTCAACACTGTAACTCTCTCTCCCACACACACACACTTTCTGTGTGCACATGAGCTTCTATACAATGCACACTGGTTGTTTGTATGCACACACACACACACACACACACGGTACTGTTGTGAAGCCAGTAGACATTTTAAGGTTTATCATAACCTATTTTAAGTGTGTGTTTCAAAGCATGTTCTGGATACACCATCCACAGATGGTGTGTGCTCTGTTTTTGTTTTTGATGATTGTGGAAAATGCTGTTGTCTGTAGTAGTGTGTGTACAATCACGAATACAGTCTGAATTGAGGCCAGGGGTGTGACTGTGTACGTGTGCACGTGTGTGTGTACATGCATGTGCACACACATCCGGTGTGTACATGCATGCGTTTGTCAGCCTTTGAGTCAGATGAATGTAATGCCACATGGATACCTGAGCCAGACTTTTCCATGGTGAAGCCAAGGGATCGCATGTCCCTTCAGTCTCTGTGGTATGCGCTCACAGACCGGGCTGCCAAGAGAGGGGCCTGGGTGGAAACGGCCCGGGAAAAAAAAAGCCTCTGAACGTATTGCTGCACTCAGCAATGATAACCCGCCACCAAAATAGCCCCACTACCAGCCCTTTTTCTCAGAATTCACTGCAGGACCAGCGGCAGTGATTTCGATATGTTTTTCACGTAGTCTCAGTTCTGAGTGCCAGTCTTACACGCCGTTTGTTTTCGATCCTCCAATTACCATCCTCTTAGACTTTCCGCTTCTGCTTAGGCTCAGCACACAGTTGTCAAACCTTCTACATATATAGATTTAAACGCTGTAATTTGGTTGCAGACATGTCACTCTGCGTTGGAAAGCTGTGCCGTGGATTTGCACCGTTGAGTCAAGAGCTGCTTGTTTTTATGTGATAAAAATACAATATTTCTCCACTGTATGGCTCGAAACACTGACACGTGTCTCTCTCTCTCTCCAGGACTCCACGGATGAAGCATGTGCTGAGGGAATCAGTGATGAACACTATCGCTTAGAAGGTAGGCTCTCCTCTCCCCTCCTCTCCTTGGGTCAATACTGCATTAGATACTCACTGGCCATCCAGGTACTTGTGGGGTATAGCTCACTTGCTAGCTTCGCTTCATCCTCTCCCCTCCGCCCCACACCCATTCGCTAAGCCCCAACAATGTGCTGATTAGGTCCCCTTTACCTTCCCTCCCTCCTCTCCCCCTTCTCCTGTTCGATCCTCTACCCTTCCCCCCGTGGTGCTGTGCAAAGTGCTTCCGTTCCCCCCCCGTTTCCCCAAATGCGGTGTGATCCCTCCCATCTAAAGGTAGGATCAGAGATGTGAGAAGCAGGCTGAAAAGATGCGGTTTTATCGCAATTCTGATTTGTTGGATAGTGTACAAAGAAGCGAGACAGGCGATGCCACATGACAAAGGTAATTGGAGTTTTAAAGGGCGTTCAGTCACTGGGGTGAGTCTGGGCAGGGTTGTTGTCCTCTCCATGAGACAGATATTGCTTGCTAGCTATGCTGTACTGTTAGTAGAGAATGGCATAGATCAATCACTTCAATAACACATATTTGATGGCTTTCATTCAAAAACTCTATACAGTATGTCTATTTTGGGAAACCAAATGTCACCTGGAGGTAATATCTCAAAATTTGCACAAACACAGAAAAATACACCCTCTAAAAGTTCCACCAGGCAAATTTAGATGTGGCCGTCTCGAAATGGCAGCGAGAGGTAACTGTTTGAAAAGTTTGAACTTCAATACTCAGAAATCATGTAACGTGTAAGTCGGCAAACTGCACACAGCACACTTGTGTTTATCAACCCGGCCGAACTGTAATTGCCTTACACCAAAGGACACCAAAGAGATAAGAGAGGCAAAAGATCTAACGTTGGCGAGTCCAGTTTTCTCTGGACAGAGCGCTTGCTTGCTGACAAGTGCATTTTTACATTAAAAAAATAGTTTTTCCCAAATAAAGTGTCCCCTGGTTGAACTCCATTCAGTGCGGTGATCAAATCTATCGTCCATAGATCTAACAAAGTGGAAAGTGAAAATGAGAGAGAAAACACAGAGAGAAGAGATGATAGGACGACCAGCACACTTAAAAGCCCTCTTTCCTCAGGGCTCCAGGAAGCACTTCCAAAGAAACTTTTGTGGGGATTAAAAAAGAACTTGCCGGCAAAAATTGCAAAGGAGAGAAAAAGGGCTCAGCAATGTAAGTGTCTTTAGGACACTTCACAAAGGCATAGCAAGCATGCAAGAATAGCCTACATGGGTTTTTCACACATTACTTTTTTAAAACCTTTTTTAACCAGGGAGGGGTTTTATTGATCAGACACCCTCCTTCAGATTCAGTTACACTGGTTCACACCTGAGAGCTGGCCAGTGCAACCACTGTCTACTGTCTCTGAGCAACTCTACTTGAACAATTGAGGACAAGTGCCTTGCTCAAGGGCACCTTGATTGGTGCTGAGGGAAGAGATAGTGTTTTCCCAGGCAGTCTGGGGATTTTCTGAGGTGACCTTCTGAGTACAGCTACCCCCAGCTAGGGTCGATATAACAGGAATATTCAGTCATATAGACTGGTGTAATTCTCTAGTCCCCAGCATTGTCCCACTTGACTGTAAGAGGAGGGCATGGGCCCAATGATGTGTAATACAATAGCCCAGCTAAGCTGGGTGTGATAGCTCAGAGTGTGTGGCAGCTTTCCTGATCTGACTGTTATAGCTGTGTGTGTGTGTGTGTGTGTGTGTGTGTGTGTGTGTGTGTCCGTGTGTCCGTATGCACGGGTTGATGCATGCACGAACACGTGTGTAGCAGGTCTGTTGGAACAGGCTTGGCATAGAGGGTGCCAGCTTCGGCTGCCCCTGTCTCCTCTTCAGATCTGATGTGCAGCCAATCCCCTGGCGGCAGCTCCTCTCATAAAAAGCTGGCTTATGTCTGTAGTGGGGGGTCAGAGAGAGAGGGGGGGGGAGGGAGATGGCAGATTACTGTTACTCCTCCCGGCATTTCATTAGCCCTGAGATAAGCATCTCACCAGCATATTGAGCCTGCTACGGAACAGATTTGCCCCCGCACACAATGTTCCCTTTGAGCACCTCAGATGATCAAACGACGGGACTCTGAACGCCGCTCCTCTCCAAAAAGTTGGTAAAAGCTCCCTGGGATGATGCCTTTCATTTTTGGCATTTTCCCCTACCCAGGGATGGGACAGGTCCACTTTGATCTGCTTTGGATCAGGAGGAAAGAAACGGGGCTGTTGTGTCTGCTCTGTTGGCGAGCACAACAAACAGTGTTTCAGATTTGACTTGGCTTAATTAATTAGTGATTCTGTTTTACAGCCGGTCTGATCCTCTTCCAAAAGGTTTGAGAATGGAACTTCAAAGTGTGGCGGGAGGGGAGAGGAGCTGCGGAGGGTGGTGAGAGAGGGGTGTGGTTTGTATGAGTGTGTGTGTGTGTGTGTGTACGTGGCCAGTGGGACCCAGCCTGCTGTGTAGCTCCTCTCAGCCCATCCGCAGCGAGCAGACGTTAACATCTCCATCCCGATGATTGGATGATGCGCTGATGTTCAAGCAAAACAAAATGGCCAGCGGCGGAATGAGGAAATAAATGGGGGCAGTGCCTGGTCTCTGCCAGTGGTGCCTCTCTCTGCCTTGTGCTCTCATTTCAGTTTTGCCACCCCGGTCCGTTTTATAAAGGTTTATGGTGGCAACATTAAAGTTTGAGAAGCGAGCTTGATCAGAAAGTACCCCATTTGAATCCCCAGACCATTTGCTAAAATTGGTGGGAAAAGTGAATGAAAATCTACCATTGAGCTGCCCTTGAGCAAGGCACTTAACCTCCAACTGCTCCAGTGGAGCTGCTCACTGGTCAGCAGCACAAGACTGTGCTGGTCTGCAAAAGAGTGTACATGCTCAGCAAACCTCCCCTGGATGACTAAAGGTTAATAAAAAGTCATCCCGCCACATGCAATGAAACTTCTACAGCAGGAGCTGCTGGCAGGCTTTATATAGGTGAGTCTGATCATCAGTGTTATTGGGAATGTGGTTGCACAGGAACTGTGAAATGCATGTGACAGATTAGTAGTCCCTCTTGACTTTGCCTGCACTGTATGTTTGGGAGGTAATGTAGGGTGAATGTCATTCCACAAAATTATGAGCTCCGCTGCACTGGGCCAGGGACCCAGGGGCCTCCTATAAGCCCTTTGATGTTCACATGCTGTTCCCAGCATGCCATTTATTTCGAATGCCACCTAATATTCTGTCGTGTTCTTGGCATGTTATGTCATTCAGTTTTATGTTTGACTTTACCCCTCAATCTATCCAACCCCTGGGGCAGATATTGTAGCTAGGAGCTTAAAAGACCTTTACTATTCAAAAAGTGACTCTGATGAAGATCTGCTCTTTCCATATGAGAATTAGTGTTGTCAAGATTGGATACTGCTACGAGCCTTGGTCTCACAGTTTTGATTTTCAAATGATACATTAACGACACCTTAAACAATCCAATAACCTAAAATAACACAACAACACTTGTTTAAAATGTTTTACATGTTTTAGATTTATAGAAACTACAAGAATTGCTTCCTGTAGGACATATTTTGCTGACACACAACTTCTGTGGTTGTACTAAAGGAGCAAATCAGGTTTTTAGTACTCGTACTCCGTGCAATACTAGTGAGAATAAAAGCTTTTATTGTAATATCAGAGCGTAATAACAGAGCGTCTTGAAGTGAATGACCCCTACAATTTCACAGATCCATTTACCCCAAATTATGCTTCCCCAAGCTGCAGTTGTATTTTCTGTTACTTTTGAGTACTGTCCAAATATTGTAAATACAAGTTCAGCACATATGAGTGACCTAACAAAATGGTAATTATGAGACGGAGTTGCTGAGTTGTGACGTTTAGTGACATTACCAATATTCCCTTGAGATGCTGTTCACACGCTGTGCCAACAAGTCTTGAAGAGTAAATATTAGCAGCATTGACTGCTCGTGTATAACCCAATTAATGTAGCACTTCAGCACTTATGCCTCACAGTAAGAAGGTCCTGGGTTAAAATCTGGTCCTCTGTGTGCAGTTTGCACGTTCTCCCCATGTTCGTGTGAGTTTCCTCCCACAGCCCAAAGACATGCAAGTCAGGTGGTTTGAAGCCCATATGTGTTGATTGTGAATGTGTTTTTCTATCTGAGTTAGCCCTGTGATAGACTGGCATTCGGGCTGTTTCCCTGCCTTCTGCCCAATGCATGCTGGGATAGGCTCCAACCCCGCCCGTGACCCTGAAGGGGAATAAGCTGGTAAAAGAAAGTGAATTAATATGACAATGATACAAGCCAAGAACACAGCCAGAGACACAAACGTTGTGTAGGAGCTTTGTTGTAGCATCCATCTAGCTTTTATTCCCAACCAAGAGCACTTGGATGTGTGGCACTTCTTAATTGCGGCTGCCAAATACAGACGTAAGAGCTTACAAGGAACACTTGAAGACGACATATCCCCAGGTTATGACTGCACCCACCGTTCCCATCCTCAGGCTCTCTCCTTTATCTTTGCACGCGTGTGTGTGTGTGTGTGTGTGTGTGTGTGTCCCTGCAGTGGCTCTACCCCCGGAGAAGACAGACAGCTGTTGTGTGGAGGAGAAGATGCAGGAGAGGGACAGCCAATCTCCCGCAGGGCCGCAGAAACAGCTCCAGTTTGAAGTGAGTGTCAACATCAACTAGGATGTTTATTACTTCCCTTCAGGATGAAACTAGGGCAAGGGCAGGACACACACACACACACACTCACACTATACTGATAGTTTAGTGCTGTGCTGTTTCAGGAGTTGGAGTGTGCTGTGTCTGTGGAAGAGGATAACAGACAGGAGTGGACCTTCACCCTGTACGACTTTGACAACAACGGCAAAGTCACCAGAGAGGTAAGAATCTCCTGCTTTGACCAGGGACTGACCTGGAGAAATGAAGGTTAAATGTAAAAATGAAAGGTAATGAGTTACTTGGCCCTGTTACTTACCTTAAGAAGTAACTAGTTACGTTACAATGTTGCTCTTTGTTAAAGTTTGTTAAAAAACCAAAACATGCCGTAGCAGTATGGCTCGTGCTGCCTAGTGTGTTGCTGATCAATATTTTAAAATGCAATGCAAGAGAATTGCTTTGTTTTTATAACTGAACAATCAAACAATATCATTTATATGAAACAGTCACTTCCTTCTACTTTCTTTGATTGCTCTAACAAAAAAGAAACAATATGAAAAACAAAACAAGAAAAAGTGACAATTTTGTAATTTTAAAAAGTAACTAATAACGGATTACAATAATTGAAAAACAAATGCGTCAGGTTACTAGTTACAAAAGGTCTGAGTACCCTGACGTGTTGCAAAGTAACTTGTTACCCCTAACACTGTTCACAAGCTCACAGCTACAAAAACACCCTCCAGTCTGTGTCAGAGATTGAACCAGCAACTTCCCTGTTGCCTTCAAATTAGCCCTTTTCTGGTGTCCCCACACTCAAAACGAGAGCGGGGACAGAAGTTATATGAATCTATCTCAGTCTCACTGCAAGGAACCAAATCCAGCAACGTCTGTGCGTTTCCTCTCCTGCAAGATACCTAGTGGCTTGCGTCGGCCTGGTACAGATCTGAGAGCACATCCAGAAAGGCCTGTGTTTTTTGAGAGTGACTTGAAACGGCGCAAAGAGACTGGAGCTGTCCTCTGTGTGGTTGGCTCTGCAGTTTTTTTGGCATCGCCCGTGGCTCCGCGGCTCATGAGACAGCAGGCGGCGGCTTGGAGGGGGGAAAAAGCTTTTTTTCCAACTCCTTTTTTTCTCCAACTCCTTTTTTTATTCCTTCACACGTATAAAAAAGAGAAGGAAACCAAAAATGACATGGGAGCTTTTTTTTTTAATTTTTTTTTTTTTTTTTTACAGTGTGTCTGAAAACCGTATCTGGAACCGGTCCCTGAAGAACTCATAATAGTCCTTGATGTTATGAGTCAGAATAGTATAGTCGCGAGCGGAAATCGTGTTATTGGGTTTTTTTGTGTGAGGGGAAAGAAGGGAAAGGAAGCAGCTAATAGGCCCAAAGAATAGGCGCAGGCTAATTTCAGCGCCATTGCAGTTTCTCGGTAGTGGCAGTCAAAGGTGTTCTTTGCATAGAGAATTAAAATCCGATTTGCAATAAAAACACATAACACATCATCACATCACATACCGTACAGTTGCCAAGACCCGAGAGGGAGTCACTAGCTCGATACAGGTTCCTAAACAGGCACAAGAGGCCACATCATTTCTAGTCTTAAGTGTGGCAGGGATAAACGAGTCCCCAGTTCTGAACATTTATCGTGGTTTTGATTTGAAGATATTGATGTCATGCCCGTTCTAAATAGCTTGATGTATGGCTTCATCAGCAGTGCCGATTTCAACCGTACTCATCGTGTAGCCTCTCTTGCTCTTGTTCTTTTTCCCCCTCTTTCCTCCTTTCTTTCTGTCTGTCTATATCAGTCTACCTCTCTCTGTCTCTTTGTGTTCCCTCCCTTTCCTCACCCCTAATTGGCCTGAGGCAGAGGTCATTGCCACGGCCTTAAGCTACATGGATGAGCTACTGAATTGTGTGTGTGTGCGTGTTTGTGTTCCTGTGTGTTCATGTGTGTGTAAGCGTTTGCGTGTGTGTGTACGTGTTCCTGTGTGTGTGTATGTGATTTCAAGCGATTAAGAGACATGGAGGAATTAAAAATGGAGAAAGTGAAGCGCATACACAGCTGTAGAACAAGCCTTACATCAGGCCTGACATCCCCGTCAGCCTCCTCTGCTACCTCCAAGACATTTCTTTTCATGAACACAGAACTTGTCTTTACACCCTATCTGATCGCTTTTACTTGGAACGCCCAACTAAAACAGCTGACATTAGTATGACTCTTTGTTCACTTTTGTCTGAACGACTTCACTGTAATCCTAGCAAGCATGAAATATGAATTCAGCACTGATCAGCGATGTGATCAAGAACACAAAAAAGCAGGGAAACTGTAATCTGTCTGGTGCACCCCACTCAGCTTGAAAGCACAGAGCTACAGAATCTTAGATGCGTTCAGTATATACTGTATATGATAGTCTCCTGCCAATAGTATGTTCCTTTGCATGTGAAGCCCTGTTGTTTTTGTACCTTGTGTGTCAGTATGTACTGTGAACTTCTGCAAGTTGACAATGTGTCTCTGCACCAACGTCATTAAGAATCTGCAAGAATATTTTGTACTTGGCAGTCAAGTGATTCTGATCTCCCATTAGAAATGAATGGAAATGAACATGTGTCTAAACTTGTGAAAAATCCCACCTCCGGCTGATGCTCCACAACTTTCTCTCCTCTCTCCCCCAGGACATCACCAGCCTGCTCCACACCATCTACGAGGTGGTGGATGCCTCCGTCAACCATTCTCCCAGCAGCAGCAAGACATTGCGGGTCAAACTCTCAGTGGCTCCCGACTCCAGCCAGCGGTGGAGGAGCTGTACGCAGGGTGCGGCAGGTAAAGCCAGGCGGGATCGACTGAGCTGGGGTGGGGCGAGGCGGGATTGTTTCAGAGGAGGTCGCCATGGAGGGTGGGGGTGGAGTAGAAGGGAACGGGGCACTGCGGGGTCCTCCCTGTGTTGCCTGCTGTCAGCTCACCCGGAGATGTGTTTGTTAGAAAGGCGGCCGCTTCAGGCCTGTCACAGCTTTCTTCCTCGTCGTCTCGCTGTCGCTCCATCTCTCCCACTCAATGGGGTTCATTTTTAATGATGGGGGGAGTGACAGAGCCAAGAGAGGGCCCCCCTAGCACCTTCAAATACTCTGAAAGAAACCTTAAGAGATGTGTCGGGTCCTTTTGATAACCACAGCCATTTTTCTTTTCTCCAAAGTTCCCTTTTTTCCCCGCCTCTCTCCTTCTTCACCCCCCTGCTCTGAGCTGTCGGGAAAATATAGCTACGTTCATCTTAACTTTTCTCACTGACGACTTGGTAAACAAGTAGTGCGGGAAAAATATCTCAAAAAATATATATTCCTGTGTGTTTATGTCCTGTTGTTTTGGCTATAAATATCGTCAAGTGATTCAAACAGAGAAAGCTTTGAAAATAGTGCCTGCTACCTTCATGCTAATTTCAAACTGCATCAGATCTTGTGCCCTTAATAAACTATTTGTGATGTGTGCAGGTTTGTTTTTTTTCATTCCACGCCTTATAAGAGACCTGGAGTTGAAAATAGAATAAATGAAGCATTGTTGTTTTTTCCTCTTCTATAGATCTTCAAAGTAAAAACCCAAGAACAAAGGTTGCTTTCTTCTGAGGCTTGTGTGACTGTTGTAATGTGTTATGTGTAGCTGCTCTGTGTAGCTCTCTTTGATAATGGCCTCCTGTCTTTCACACGCACACACACAGACATGTCGCACCCCAGACAGAAAAATGACAAGTGCGTAGAAGACCCCAAGAGTGCCGCCGACAAGAAGTCCCGAGCTCTCCTAAGGTATGCCTAGTGTCCCTGTGCACTTTAGTGTCTGTCCTTAAAACCTGTGATGTCTGTGAAACATTGCATCATTGATAACAATAAACCCTTATTCAACCAGGCAAGTTAACTAAAAACATATTCTCATTTAGAGCAGTGGGCTGGGGGAGTAGTTTCCCAAAGGTCCCTCAACTGCCGTAAGAAGGTATCAGTGGAGGGGAGTGTATACCACATCACTGCTCCCATCCAGATTTTCCCAGTTGGGATTTAAACCTTTGACTTTCTGGTCACAAGCTTGCTTCTATAACCATTAGTCTACTGCCACCCGATAATAAGGAGTGCTTGTTTTACTTTTTCCAAACACTATTATACTCAGCCTCACTGAGGACTCAAGCCCAAACTGCTGCCTAATGAAAAGTACCACTTGTGCCCGCAGGCGCCACCACAGTGACCACCACACCCAGCCGGGCTGCCAGCGCCACTGTGTGGATGAGAACCTGGAGCGCAGGAACCACTACTTGGACCTGGCAGGCATCGAAAACTACACGTCCCGCTTCGGAACCGGTGAGTGGGCCAGGGCCAGGGGTGGAGAGGGGAGAGGGGAGAGGGAGAAAGAGAGTCCATGGCCCTTTGAAGCTGCATCCAGAGGCCCTCATTACTGCGGCACCTGCTTGGAACCGTTAGCCGGACTACCAGGCCACTGCGGTCCTGGCCAGTACAAACATCTGGACAGGCACAATTCAGCAAGTGTTCAAGGCGATTGCCCATCAACGGTATAGGCTGTTGTGAAGTGAATTATTATGTCTAATAAGCAGCAGCCTTGATCTGGCAGTCAGTGATGACATGATGATTACTTTAACGTTGGCCTTGTTAGTATAGTGCTAACAGAGATCTACTCTATGTCACATTGTGGCAGCGTTATCCGCATGGACCTGAAAATGAAGCTGCCAACAGTGTGATGGGGCTTTCCAGTGGAGCTCTGTTAGTGAGCGGCTGGCGTAGTAATTTACACATAATCTGTTATATTTTTCAGTTTTTTTTATTTTGTCGGCAAATGATTGAAATACTGCCTTTCGGAATACCCATATAGCAAATCTTACCTTTCATGTGATTTTGAGTGTATTTGCTCATACACTTTCTTTTTGTTGTTTGTGTGCACCTCTCGATCAAAATTTAAAGGTTGTGTCTGTCTCCATCACAGCCCCTGCTACGGAGCCGGCGAAGGCAGAGCCTCAGACCCGATCATCCAACCAGACTCGTTCTCGCTCCCATGAACCAGAGAATGGCCACTCCTATTCCCACCACCACCGCTCGCAGACTGTCGTGGAAACTGTTGCTCCAGACGGCCTGTGCCCCGCCCGGCCACGAGGCCAAGACTCAGGAAAACATGCCCTCCGTTCCCCTAAGACCCACAGCCGCACGTCCCCTGCACAGACCAATGGCAGGGTGATGAGGAGCCGAGGCGTGCCTCCTCCCCCGGCCCTGCCCAGTCAGACCCC
>OOFE01017186.1:11544-21873 GCA_900323365.1 Monocentris japonica
TACTAACTTCTTGAAATAGTTCAAATAACCATAAACTACTTATGACTTGGCCTGGTAGTGTCCGTGATTAATATTTTATTTTTCCTCCCTCCATAAACACATCATAACTGTCTTAATTGTGTGTTTGTGTGTGTGTGTGTGTGTGTGTGTGTGTGTGTGTGTGTGTGTAAACATCTCCTTCCTTCACTGATCTTCTTATGGATATCTCCCATCTCCCAGGTATGACAGTGAGGGTCGTCTGACCAATGTGACATACCCCACGGGCATGGTGACAAGTCTGCACCGCGAGATCGAACGCTCCATCAACATTGACATTGAGAGCTCCAGCAGGGATGATGATGTCACTGTCATCACCAACCTGTCCTCTGTCGAAGCCTCGTACACCGTAGTGCAAGGTAGAGACACACTCACAGCACATGCGTGCAGTGGAATATCAGCCGGGTGGTAGACTTAATGGAATATTAGAATGCTAGACTTTCATTTACTCAGTGATGTAGTGAGGATTAATGAAAGTACTGCTAGACTTTCATTTATGCTCATGATGGAGTGGTATAAAAAGGTGGGCAAACAAACTCCAGTGGCCCATTACCGTAAGGCAAACAACCACCAATTACTTACTATGATGTATGTTATGAATAAACACTCACCGGCCACTTTATTAGGTACTCCTGCTTGTTAATGCATTAGTCTGCTCCTCCAAACAGCAAACCATGTGGCTGCAACTCAATGTACAGTATAAAGCTTGCAGACATGGTGAAGTGTTTTTTTGTTTTTTGTTCGACCAAACATTAGAATGTGCAAGATGCGTGATCTAAGCGACTTTGACCGTGGTATGATTGTTGGTGCCAGACGTGGTGGTTCCAGCAACTCAGAAACAGCTGCCCTCCTGGGATTTTCACGCTCTACAGTCTCTAGAGTTGTTGTTAATGAGAGAGGTCAGAGGAGAATGGGCAGACTTGTTCAAGCTATCAGAAAGGCCACAAATGCTCATATAACTCTTTACAACAGTGGTGTGCAGAAGGCATCTTGTTGAATCCATGCCGTGAAGAATTCAAGCTGTTCTGGAGGCAAGACCGGTACTAGATAGGTGTACCTAATAAAGTGGCTGGTGAGTGTATGTCACAAAGATGTATGTCAGCCTAAAAAAGGCGGTAAACCCTGTTCTGAAAATACAAATATTGGTAAACTTTTCAGTGGGTTTACTTGCCTCTATATCCCTGTTTGCACAGTATATACGCTTTGATCAAATACCTGCAAACTCTAGAATGACTGAATCTTGGTATTCAAACCAATAGACACACATGACTATGCAGAGGTCTGCTGACTCTAATTAAATGTTTTATAATTTCCACAGTTATGTGCACACTCATTTTCTTCCTTCACCCTCATCTAACCCTCTCTCCCCCTCTCATGGAGCAAAATTACCAATATATACTTTTTAATCCCGGTTGGGGCCTCGTGCTTTTGAATACCCTTACAGCCAAATTCATTAACTCATGTCGAGTGAATCCTCCTCATCCCCAAGCTCTCTCTCTCTCACACCCACATACACCCATATAGCCCTCACCCAGTTCCCATGATCCCTTAGCTTATTCGGTCTGTTTAGAGAATAATTGGCTTTCCTCCCCTGACCCTGACAAGTGGCGTGACAGACAGTATGAACGCCGACTGTAGACTGTAAGAAGTCTTGAAGGCCTCGGAGAATAAGAATAAGTTGTCGATGTATTCAGTGATCCACTCGAGTAGCTGGTGGAAAGGAGGAAAGTTACTCACAGAGCTGTGAGTCATTTAAGGTTTCCACTGCATTGTGTGGGTTTCAGCAGAGTTCTCTGCTGACATACTCACTTAACCATCTCGCTCTCTTTCGCTCTTTCACCCTCTCTTCATCAACGCCTGCACAGTGAATCCTCCTTAGCCCTCAGGCTCCCATCTCTCGCTCCCTCTCTCTCTTGCTCTCTCTCTTTCTCTCTGTTTTATTAGAGATTGCTCAGATAGAGAGAGCAGAGAAGATTTATCTGACTGCTGCTGCTGCCAAGTCAATGGAGAAAGCTTCTCTTGTCTGTTTGAGGCATTGTTAAAATGCCGCCTGGAGCTTTATTACAAATTGGCCTTATGGATTACTGTCGTTTATGGTGGGGCTTCAAAGGGAGACACCATCTGATCCCCTCACCTTTTGTAAATGAAATAAAAGGCTCCCACTCTTCATCTGCCAGACATTTCTGAGGCCAAAAACAATTTTATCCTATTTTCAATCACTTTATTGTGAGCAGGCTGCATGTTTTCACACATCAGACAGAAAAATTTAGCATCAGCAACGGGCATTTAGTCTCTCTCGCTATTCTTTTTTTGGGAGTGAGTCTTTTAAGTACTGTAGAGAGACGTCAGTTTTGTTTGCCTCTCTACCTGCACCCACTGATTTTTTTATCTAGTTCTCACTTATATGAGCCTCCAGATTCTCTTAATATATAATTTAATAATATTATTATATAGTATAATAATAATCATCATCATCATCATCATAATATTGAGTATAAGAGAAAATATGACACCCTAAAAAAACATATTTGGTCATAGTTGATGGTGCTTTTCCTAACGTCATTCCATTGCGCTTGGATGTCACGTTTGCCACACAATGCCATAGAATCAGGATGTTGGCTCCTTGCCTTACCTTACTTATGTTCATCAATCTCCCCCTACAGACCAGGTGAGGAACAGTTACCAGCTTTGCAACAACGGGACCCTGAGGGTGATGTATGCCAATGGCATGGGCATCAGCTTCCACACAGAGCCCCACATCCTGGCAGGCTCTGTCAGCCCTACAATTGGTCGTAGGAACATCACCCTGCCCACTGACAACGGCCTCAACTCCATTGAGTGGCGTCTGCGCAAGGAGCAGACCAAGGGCAAGGTCACAGTGTTCGGCAGGAAGCTGAGGGTGGGTTGACATTGTGTCATGACTTTAGTGGTGATGGTCTGGTTTAAATCTGTTCATATTCGACGCAGCGTACATCTGTACATCAAAATATATCTTCAGGCCTATTCTCAACCCCTCAGAACACCACTGTTTTAGAAAATGAAAAGGGACCTCTCTTGAACGGGAACCTCTCTCCATTTCATCCTTTTCTTCAGGCCCATGGGCGTAACCTCCTCTCCATTGACTTTGACCGCAACACGCGCACAGAGAAGATCTACGATGATCACCGGAAGTTTACGCTGCGCATCATGTACGATGCTCAGGGCCGGCCAGCCATGTGGTTGCCAAGCAGCAGCCTGGCAGTGGTCAATGTGTCCTATTCTACCACTGGACAGCTTGTCGGACTGCAGAGGGGTAGCATGAGTGAGAGGACGGAGTTTGACCCCCAGGGACGCATCCTGTCCCGCTCTTTTGTGGATGGCAAAGTGTGGAGCTACAGTTACCTGGACAAAGTAAGTAAAACATTTATCATTAACCTTGTCATTGAAGGATCAAAAGTTACCAAGTCAAGGCAATAGCGCGAAAGGATATTAATGTGGACTGGCGAAATGAAATGAAATTATATATCATTTTTATGATTATGAAGATTCACATGAATCAGCCGCTATTAAATTACTCCTGGCCCTATTTCACAGGAGGGAAGTCATCCATTTCCATAGAAAATCCTAACAGGCCAGGTGGTAATGATGATATTAAATTCATCCGTATTTTGTCTTTTCTTTCTCTGTCTCCCTGCTTCTAGTCCATGGTGCTGCTCCTGCAGAGCCAGAGGCAGTACATCTTTGAGTTTGATACCTCGGGCCGGGTCACTGCCGTCACCATGCCTAGCGTGGCCCGCCACACCATGTTCACACACATATCAGTGGGCTACATCCGCAATACCTACAACCCCCCAGAGAGCAATGCTTCCATCATCCACGACTTTAGCGAGGACGGCAGACCCCAGGCCACACACTACCAAGGCACTGGCCGCCGCGTCCTCTACAAGTACGGCAAGCTGGCCAAGCTGTCAGAGATTGTGTACGACAGCACCGCTATCACTTTTGGCTACGACGAGACAGCCGGTGTGCTGAAGATGGTCAATCTGCAGAGTGGGGGCTTCTCCTGCACCATCCGTTATCGCAAAATGGGCCCACTCATCGACAAGCAGATCTACCGCTTCAGCGAGGAGGGAATGGTCAACGCCAGGTTCGACTACACCTACCACGACAACAGCTTTCGCATTGCCAGTATGAAGCCAGTCATCAGCGAGACACCACTGCCTGTCGACCTCTACCGATACGATGAGATCTCTGGCAAGGTGAAGAAATCACTACGTTCTCTCTTTAATAACAAGATACATTTATACTTTAATGTGTTGGCGTTGTATACAATGGAAGCACACAGAAACCACACGTTGATCTACCTAGAATTCAGCTGTACTGCCCCAGCAACAGCAGGGGGAAGTAGCTTGAATTCTGTTTTGAGCAATGGTAACTCAACTAACAATAAAGTTATACCTTCTTTAGCTGCCATTGTACTCACTCTTTCTGTAAACTTCTCTAATCCTCCTATAGGTGGAACACTTTGGGAAGTTTGGGGTCATCTACTACGACATTAATCAGATCATCACCACAGCCGTCATGACACTGAGTAAGCATTTTGACACCCACGGTCGCATCAAGGAGGTCCAGTATGAGATCTTCCGTTCACTTATGTACTGGATGACGGTGCAGTACGACAGCATGGGACGGGTGGTGAAGAGAGAGCTGAAAATTGGGCCCTATGCCAACACCACTCAGTACCGCTATGAGTATGACGGAGACGGACAGCTCAGCGGTGTCAAGGTGAATATTTTCTGGTCAAAGAATTGGCATTTTGTGGATTCATTTCATGCACTGTGTTATCTATAGACGCTAAAGTGTCCTCGAGGAAGACACTGAATCACTGTTCTGTAACTGACTCTGTGCTCTGACCTTCCTGTGGTGGGGGTCAAGTGAAAAGAAATTTCCTACAGGGATCAATAAAGTATCACATTAGATAACATAATTATTTTAGGCTTGGCTAGTGCTTTTTATGTTGTTGCAATGACTAAATATAGTTTCAGTTAAGATATAGGCGTTTTACAATTCTTATAATCCTTATTCCATCCAGGTGAACGACTGGTCAACGTGGCGCTACAGTTATGACCTGAACGGTAACCTCCATCTGCTGAATCCCGGGAACAGCGCCCGGCTCATGCCGCTTCGCTATGACCTCCGAGACCGCATCACGCGCCTGGGAGACGTCCAGTACCGCCTGGACGAGGACGGCTTCCTCAGCCAGCGTGGTTCAGACGTTTTTGACTATAACTCAAAAGGTCAGCTGTTGCGGGCCTACAACCGAGGCCCAGGCGGCTGGAGCGTCCAGTACCACTATGATGGACTGGGCCGCAGGGTGTCCACTAGGAACAGCCTGGGACAGCACCTTCAGTTCTTCTATGCTGACCTAAACCACCCCGCAAGGGTCACACACATCTTCAACCATTCCAGCTCCGACATCTCCTCGCTCTACTATGACCTGCAGGTAGGCATGGGTGCATTAGGCCATATCTACCTATATCCTATTTATATATTTCTATATATCGTCAGATATTATTATGATCTTTTTTCTGGGAAAATGAATGTTGGCTGTATGAAGAGGGTTTATAGGTTTATAGGTTTATAGGTTAAACTGGTCGACAAATATTGTTGTTAGAGCAGTACAGCTGTAATTAATGGTAAAAAGTCAATGACTCAATGAATGTGTCTCATGATCAGGGCCATCTGTTTGCTATGGAGGTGAGCAGTGGAGAGGAGTATTACATAGCTTCAGACAACACCGGCACACCACTGGCTGTCTTCAGCAGCAATGGACAAATGATAAAACAGGTAATGCACAAATCATTTAACCTATTACCAGCTCCCGGGGCACTGTTCTGTAGCTGACCCTGTGCTCTGACCTCTCTGTGGGAGGATCACTTGAGTATCACCAAAAGCAAACAGAGTGTACTTGTGTCATCCAGGTGCAGTACACAGCCTATGGAGAGGTGTACCTGGACTCTAACCCAGAGTTCCAGCTGGTGGTGGGATTCCATGGCGGTCTCTACGACTCCTTGACTAAGCTGGTCCACTTCACCCAGCGGGACTATGACGTCTTGGCCGGGCGCTGGACCTCGCCTGACTACGCCATCTGGCCAAAGATAGGAAAAGACCCCGCTCCGTTCAACCTGTACATGTTCAAGAACAACAACCCCCTCAGTGACATGCTGGATGTCAAGAACTATGTCACAGGTAGAGGAAAGGAGGGAGATGTGTTAATATGGTGCACATGTTGTATTCTGTCATGTTTTCTTTTACTTAATTTAGCCATTCTTTTGTCCATTTCTCCTTCACATATCAAATAGCACACAATAGCTTCACACCATAATGTTTACTTGGTCATTCAACTTGCTGATTTCCCTCTTATCTGCTGCTCTAGATGTGAAGAGCTGGCTGGTCATGTTTGGGTTCCAGCTCAGTAACATAATCCCAGGGTTCCCTCGCCACTCCCTCTACTTTGTAGAGCCACCATACGAGCTGCAGGCCACCCAGAATTGTGAGAATGGACAGGTATGTTGCAATTGGACTTCACTTCACTTCAAAATCTGTTCATCCTCAAAATCCAATCCAATATCAACCCCACAATTATGACACCAATCATCCTTCACAGTAATGTTTACAAGCTATACTGCCACTTTGTTAGCAACTGTCCTAGTGTGAATTTATGGCCCAATTACAGTGTTTTCTTACAGTGATTGTTAACCTCTCTCTAATTTTGCCATGTAGCTTATCACTGGTGTGCAGCAGGCAGCAGAGCGCCACAACCAGGCCTTCATGGCCCTGGAGGGTCGTCTGCTCAACAAGGAACGTCGTGGACGCAAGGACAAGCCTGGCCACTGGTTTGGCACCAGCACTCCAATCATAGGCCGGGGAGTGATGCTGGCACTGAAGGAGGGCCGCGTGGTGGCTGGCGTGTCAGCCATGGCCAGTGATGACAGCCGTAAAGTGGCTCTGGTGCTCAATGGTGCCCTTTACCTAGACGGCACACATTACACCCAGGACGGGAAGGACTGTCACTTCTTTGTGAAAGTGGGCTCTGCTGACAGTGATCTGTTGGCCCTGGGGCTCACTAATGGACGCAAGGCGCTAGAGAGCGGCATCAATGTGACGGTGAGTGGCCGGACGAGGAGAGGGGCAACTGTGGAGTTCGCAGTTCCATCATTAGCACTGAGCATCCGCTACGGTCTTGCCCTAGACGTGGTGGATGAAGAGAAGGTAAGACTGTTGGAGCTGGCCAGGCAGAGGGCCCTGGCTGGGGCCTGGGCCAGAGAGCAGCAGAGGGCCAGGGACGGAAAGGAGGGCAATCGATTGTGGACGGAGGGGGAGAGACAGCAGCTGCTAACAACAGGCAGAGTGCAGGGCTATGATGGCTACTATGTACTGCCTGTGGAGCAGTACCCAGAACTGGCTGACAGCAGCAACAACATCCAGTTCCTCAGACAGAACGAGATGGGCAGGAGGTAACAGCCCACCTGAACTTGTTTGAAAGGCAGACTCTCTCTACCCTCTCTCCCACTTTCACTTTTCCTTGATCCTGGTCCTTTTCCCACCCAGCCTCCTCGCCCCTACTCCTCTCAAAACCCACGGAGAATTAACCAACAAATGGGGTTACTCACGGAACGCTGCAGGGACTTTTGAAAAGAAGAACTTATAAGAAAAAAATATTGTTAATTTTACTGCCACAGGCAAAAAAATTTAAGTTTAGTCAAGCGTTTCTTTTTTGAAAACAAACTTTGAACAACTGAAAAAGCACTGATGAACTTTGAGAAACAAACCTGTTGCTTAATGAGTAAGAAGATTCCCCTTTTTAAAAAAGATATCGATATTTTCACCCATATTTTTTGGGTCACACTGAGAGCGGCCATGACAGCTACTGAACACATGGTGGAGTTTGTGCTGTGCTGGGTTCTGCGGTGAAGGCTTGTCTCTAATAGAAACTGAAGGCAAAGGGACCAAAAGGGAGGCAAAGCCACCCCAGATTACAGCCAGTTACAAGTATGGATCAAAGGAGGACATCACAAACAGCGACAGACAACGCAATGTAAAAGGCCGTCCAATACTATGAGTCATCTCCCTGTCTCAGGCCTCCCATTGTCCACCATGGACCTGTCCTCTGCTGCTGAGGCAGCATCTCCAACCAAGCAATGTGCAAACTACTGGCATCCTTGAACAAATTCAACAGTTATTGATGAACTAAAAAATAAACTTTTTAAAAAAACAGTTTAAAAATGATGGCTATATTTGTGGACAGTGGTATCACACGGCATTTTTTATTTTGAAATGGGGAGACGAATCATACTACTACATATGTGTCAGACTACACTAAATTTCAGGATGTTGCGTATACTGTAGATGCCGTAGTTTTGTACGTTTCAGTCGCGGTAGAATTGTGAGACTTTCACCAAGGCACTTCTGTACAGAATGATCAGAAACACCCCTCACAGAGTCCAGAAAACATGCTAACGTAGTGTAAAGAGCTATTTATTTTACTTTATTCTTTTTTATTTATTTATTATTCTTAGTACTATATGACAATCATGAAGGAGTCACCAGTTGTATTCAAAATGAACATTAGCGGATGAGTTTATTTGCTTTTGTAAAATATGTAAGAAATGTTCATTTTGTTTTTGTATTAATTTCAGTTTGCTGCCAGGGCAAATAATAGTCACTCTCAAAAATAATAATTTATGTAATGAAGTGTTTTAAAAATGGTTTATACTTTAAATAAAGTCTTTAAAACTGTGAAATCTGTTTTTTCGAAATATATCTCGATGTACAGTGTATAGACCTACCTTTATGCAGCACAGTAGAATATTGTTCAGAATATCAAGTTTTATATTTCTAAGAGGAAGTGGCTTGTAATGTGCGAAATCTTTAGCTGGTCTTACTACTCTAGAGTTTTGTGACACTCTAATATTCCATATCTACAATATCAATCCCCAGTTTGTTGTTTTTGACTGTTTTTGTTTTTTTGTTTGAAAGCAGAGATATTACTGTCCTAGATCCCAACAGCAGTAGCAGTAATGGATCCCTCTCACTGTGAAGAGACTCGTGCTGGATGTCATAATGTACCAAATCAGTATTATCGAAGGATGATTCTTATACATTCACTGAAACGAGACTCTTCTGAGAACCTTATCAATAAAAAAAAATACTTGTTTACTTCAACCATGCCACATGTGGTTTTCATTTACTCACATTGCTTTTTTTTGTGTGTGTTTGAATGCTCTCTTTGAATGCTTTGGATTTTATTTTTGCCAGTAAATGACACCCTAATGACTTGAATGACTCCTTGCTTTTTGCCACAGAACAGATGGTTGTGGGTATACTGGACATCTCCTTTGTTTCAAACAGGTTTGTAACATACCTGTCCAACAGTGTCTTTGAAATAATGCTTTACTGGTGTGCCAATAACATTCACACACAACTGTTTCTGGCCACGAGGTCGTACGTGCTGATACTCTGACATTGGCAGTATGTCTCCTCACCCTCAAACCAAAATTGACATGTCAGTTCTGATGTGTTCATGATGTGCTCTTAAGTAGCCTTTGAGATTAAACATGTGCCAAGCCTGGCTGTCTTCTTGGTCTAACTTTAGAGATGTCTGCAACTCAATCCCCTTGGGATACTTAAAGACGCTAGTATGTGAGACGTTATATTTTACTTTGCTTTGTTCGTTTTGTGTAAGACTAGTGTTGCAATCAGGAAGCACTTTCTGTAGAATCATCATTGCTGTGAAAGTAGTTTAACTTTGTGTAGTCCATATTGCCAATGTAGCAGACAGACGGCCATGTTGTAAACACCAACCTGCTCTGGCGGGGTCACCTCGCACTGTGGTATAAATAGATACATGGATCTGGCCAGGCCTCAGCAGCTACGGCATACTGATCTATACTCTCTGTTCTCTCTCTCTCTCACACACACACACTGTGGCAATCCACAAAGCGACAAATGACAATGCTGACTCTTTTGGGGCTAAATTATTTTTAATGCAAGATTCTCATCTCAAGCAAAAGGCATCTAACAAGTCATTTGGTTTCATCTGTTTTGCAATCGACAAGTTTTTTTTTCATATTTTCAGTTTTACTTCCAAGGAATGTATTAAAAAAAAAATAATATTGAAATAATAATTAAAACAAAATAATAATCTTATATTAGGATCACCATGAAAAAACATTGCAGGCATTGAATATTACGGTAATCAAACATGAATCATTGTCATCTTTAAAAATGCATTCCATTTATTGTCATATGATT
>OOFE01017197.1:2648-12919 GCA_900323365.1 Monocentris japonica
GTGAATGGGTCAACATGAGTTATCAGACCCGGGTCCTCAACCCTGCTCCTGACCTGGGAATAACCCGGGTCAGATGCAGCTTGGCTGTGGTGTGAACGGGGGGACTCGGGTTATGCAATGGACGGGAACCTCTTTGGTTAAGATCAGAGGCACATTAATATGCAAGCCAGTTCACAACAAGGACCGTTTCAGAAGCGAATGAATAGAACGAATAACAGAGATTTGGAAAGATTTCAAAATCAGAGGGCTTCTGTGCATTCGTGGGGAAGAAGAAATAAAGCGACGGGACGGTAAAAGATTCAATTATCTATGGCAATATCACAGTTACTTGTTCAGCCCTGAGTGGTAATGACATAAACAGATGTAAATATAGTGAGGTCTTGTGCGGTCTGGTCTGAATGGTCAGCGACCTGGGATAAACCTGGTACTGTAGTGTGGTCTGAATGGGTCAAATGCGAGAATGACCCATGTTCAATAACCCATGTAAAATCAAGGATTTGTGTGTGAAAGGGGTATTACCTGTGCTCACTACCACAGGGTTGGACAGAACCCGTGGACTGAACTCTCCTGGCTCACTGCTCTCTCTTACCTATTTTTCCGATGTGTAAAGAGGAGCCCCCTCACCATGTAATAACTAAAGATTAGACTAGCCCTGACCGGGAAGACTTTACGTTAGAGTTCCCCTCTTCCCCCTCTTTCTCTCATCCTCAGTAAAACGTACAATGTTCATTGCACCGCAGAACCTGTCTGGAACTCATGATTATTATTGTGAATCCCACCTCAAGCTCCCCTAGGGTTGACACAGTGCCTAAACAAAACTTGCTCTTAACCCATAAACTCCTATAATAACCATAATTCATGGTGTATTCAACCCATAATGCACAGTGCTTCCTGTAGTTGGGTTGAATTACAGTCTAATCACATTTAGTCTTCCTCAAATGTGTTTTTCTGCATTCTTGTGTCCTCCATGCTGCATTTGACATATCTAATGGCTAAAGTTTATTTATATAGCCCTTAATCAAAAAACATGTCTCAAAGGACTTTACAGAGATAAGCCTACCTATATTTTGGTAGGCAATGACAAAACAAGATAAAGACATTTAGAACACAAGGAAACAAAGGCAGATCACAAAACACAAAATAGCATGTTAAGACCGAAACAAGCCTACCAAGCAATCTAACTTAACCAATACACTCTCAAAGAAGACAAGAAAACCTTTAACCTTGGGTGGGGCAGTTCAAAAGAGGGATCCCCCCACCAGGGCGACTGAGCATGCAATAGGTGCTGGAACAAATAATAATACAATAAATTAAAACACCATTCCAAAACAAAAGAACATCACTGACAGAAGTGATAATCTATAGTGCAGTCTACAGCAGTGGAGGACAGAAAACCAACAGCACTCTAGGCCCCAAGGATCAGGATTGAGAACCACTGGTTTATAGTAATCTATAGTCTCTAGTACAGAGCTGTTTGAATCAGCTGGAAAGTGAACAGCTGTATGTCTGTGAGTGATCACACAACATCAAGAACACAGTCCATCAAACTCTAAAGAGTTCATTCTCTGTAAGTCAACTTGGGAAGATTATTCTCCACAAGAACTTCCACCCTGCCAAGAATAAATGGGCATGGGGACATCTATAGTGGGCGGAGCCATGTGTGTTGTTCTGTATCTTTCTGGTGGGGGCCAAGATCTGAGTAGTTGCTCTTTTTCTTTGGGATGGACTCCCCCTCTCTCTCCAGGATGTGGCTGCTCTTGGAAGGTTCTGATCATGGTCTGGGTTGCCTCATGCTCGCTAGGTGTACTCCACCATTTCTTGGGGGTCATCAGGGCCTGGTGGCCCACGGCCCCCTTTTTGCCGAAAGCAGAGCTTGCAGGAACCAGTCCATCGCGGTGAACGTGGCTGTAAATATATAAGTAAATCTTACATAGCAGCTGTGCTCCAGGGCACACAGGTGTATGTGTTCTTCCTGTGTGGGTCGCTGGCCATGGTGCTGAACTGGGGCAGCAGCTGGTGGTCGCTGTCGGCACTGCTGAAGCTTCTCCAATGAATGACACAGAATTGTTCTGTTCTGAGTTCTGAGGGTGTCTCTCCCCCCCGTCATAATGGTCAAATGAAAGAAACATCAGTTATCTACAGCTAGGAGAGAGTTTTTCATTTTCACAAATAATAGATTGGGCTGTTCTGTCATGGACCATAGAAATGACACACAAGCTCTGAAATCAAGTAGTATTCCTCTTTAAAAACACTACTAGTTAGTAGTTCTTCCTGGCAGACAAGGCTTTGTGTGAACATAAAAAGCTAGTGACTCCTGTCTGTCTCTCAGGCTCTATTCAAATCAGCCCTGTGTGCTTTCAGGCCTGAAATTAAAAAGCAGGGAAGCTTCTATTAAAACCTGTTAAGCACTGCTGCTAATTCAGCCAAAAGACTTCTTTTTTTAAATTGGTGTGTGGTGTGAGTGTTACCAGTCAGTGAGAAGTTGTGAGAAGGGTGTTCCTTGTGGTTTCGGGGTGGACATTATATGTAACTGCTGTTAGTGACACTGGCACATTAGATCTTTTGTTTTTGTCTACTAACTTATAAAGACTGACAACATGGATTTGTCTTCTCTCTGTCTCTCTCTCTCTCTCTCTCTCACTTTCCTTTCTTTCCACCTTTCTATCTCCCTTGTTGGTAGGAACAAAGCCTTTCGTACCCTGCAGGAAGCACTGAAGTGTAACTACGAGCACTGGCAGATCTGGGAGAACTTTATCGCTGTGTGCATCGACATAGGGGAGTTCGCCGAAGCCATCAAAGCCTACCACCGCCTCATGGAACTCAGGGAAAAGTACAAGGACATCCAGGTAAAGGGCTGCAATGAATGAAGTTATACCATATTAGTGCCCGGGGTCATTTTCTGATGATGAGTGTCATTCTGTAACAATGCACTGCCTGACAGTGTATGGTATGAGAAGTACCACATGGCAGTGGTTCTCAACCAGGTGCCATCCTGACCCAAGTGTTTGCAGGTTTTCATCCAACCAAACATTACAGCAGCTGATTTTACTGATTAGTTCCTCCTCTCTGGTTGAAGGTGTGTTCATAAGTATAGTCAGGTTATCACAGTATTTACAAACTGAAAAGCAAAGCTTAGAGGTGACATTGAGTTTATGTCGCTCTTTTTTGTTGCACCCAGACATCTGCCTTGAGAATTGCTGGCACTGGATTCATGGCATCTGTCAATAGTATTTAACAGAGTAGTTTGGTCAAGTGGGGCCTCTGTATGTCTCCAAACTGCAGTGAAATGATCACTAGAGTACCACGTACAGAACTGGAGGTCTTTATGAAAGTGAAAAGATAAGATGAAACTTTTAAGATCCCCAAAATGAAACCAGCTCTTCTGTAAATTAACAGGGGTTACAATAATCAGGATTTACAGAATTAATTCTGAAACAGAAAAAATAAAATTGCGATGTATTGGTGTATCTTTTTTGTTGTTTTTTCCTCTTTTCTCCACCCGGCCCTAATCCAACACAATTGCATGCGGTAATGAAATTAGATAAGGAGAGGAACCAAGACAATGGAGAGCGGACTAGAGTGGCTGGAGGCCAGGATGGTAAAAAGGGCTGCGTTTCTCTGAAGTAAAATAAGAACACAATTGGCAGAGAGCTCATCATATTTTTGTCATCATCTCAAACATTGATGAGATGTATTTTTCACTGGGAAATTATTGTGTGAGTGTTAGGTATGACAGTGTGATAGCAGTGTGATCCCTAAACAATTATGTGCACATGCCTTTCACCAGTGTTTGGATTTCTGAGATCTTGGAAGCAGAATCTGAATTGTTACCCTGAAAAATCAGATGCAAACTAACTGTATATTCTTTACTGTAGTGCTAATTCATCTCTTTCGTTGTTGTTGCATTTTCAGCATTTACAAAAACCAAGGGAAAAACCTCATTGGATCATGTCTCACTAATTGCAAATCCGCCAACACATGCTAAGTAGAAAATGAACTGTCAGCTTGAAATAAACAAGGCGCAAGAGCCAGTAGTAGCATTTTTGGCATTATTATTTTTCTACTCCACCCCAGTAATGAATGTAGGGCCGGTTTCACAGACAAGGCTTAAGCCTAGTCCCAGACTAAAATACCTGTTTGAGCTGTCTTAACTCAAAGCGACTTGCACAGACTTATCTTAAAATAGTCGTAGATTTAGCCTGTTCTGGATTAAACTAAACCAATTGCAATTGCAATCAAACCAATTAAATTGAAGCTTAAATTAATCCTCCAAAGAGGCAGGTTTAACTTCTGCTTAGTACTGTTTGTGAGGGAGCATGGACTATTTGGAATATCTAAATGAAGACCAGCATGCACTACAGAGGCCAGCCAGACGAGTCCTTGTGGATAGGAGTAATCCATTAAATTACTTTGATGAAATAACTTTTCGAGACCGCTTTCGTATGTACAAAGAAAATACATCGGAGATCATATCTTTGCTTGAGCCTAGACTTTCCTCTGTCTCAAAGAGGAAGGCCTTTACCCAATTCTCTCCCAAGTTCTGATCACTTTGAGGTTTTTGGCATCTGGAATCTTTCATTGTGAAACTGGTGATTTGTATGGTGCCAGTGAAGCAACTGTGTGTAGAATAGTTCACAAAGTCTGCAGGGCCATTTGTGAACTGAGGAGTCTTTACATCAAGTTTCCTGATGCTGCTGGCCAAGCCAACTATAAAGTGCAATTCTATGAATATGGGCACTTCCCAGGAGTGACTGGCTGTATAGATGGTGACAGTGGATATGGTCAGAGTAACTTTTTATTCACTCCATACATAAATCCCCCAACAGCTGAGCAGCAAAGATACAACAGAGCTCATATCCGCACTAAAGAGATGGTCGAGCGTATGTTTGGAGAATGGAAAAATCGATTCCAGTGTTTATGCAATACACTTCGTTTCAAGCCAAGAAGATGCTGCAAGGTGAGCATTGCTACAGCTGTGCTGCACAACTACCTGAAGCAGCACCTGATCCTCCAATGGAAGATCAGGATCAAGCAGATGTGCCCATGGCTGAGGCAGGCAATGACCAACGAGGACTTGCACACAGAGTAGCTTTCACATTGCAGCACTTCAACTAGATGAGATGCATTTAAATATGGAATATTCATTATGGCTTATTTTTGCTTTGATAATGTTTGTTCTGTACAAAATTGTGTGCAGCAAAATTAAATGAGTGACTAAACCACATATCATATTGTTCACTATGGCTGGTAATCACAATTGTGTCATTACTGTATCTTTTTTGGATCACAGCTCTCTCTTCCAACTTCATTTTATCCAACTTCCAATTCAACCTGTAGAATTCTCATTTTCATTTCATGTTCTTCTTTCAGATATTTCATTTTATGCTCATGAAATTCTCTGGCTAAGTTTTCATGCATGGTCATCTTTTTTGTTCTCTGGCTGAAAGGCAGCATCTTCTCTCAGGGATGCTATAGCAGATGTGGAGAGTACACACTGTGCACTGGCTCTTCCAACCTGTTCAGATTCCTTTCCTCTGGAAAAAGAACACCGTTAGAAGCACAAATAAACTCATATGGTCCTTAGAATGAAAGAAGAAAAAAGATTGACACAGACAGTGGAATATATTTACCAAAGGAAGTAACCAATTTACTTTCTTTGGTATATTTGTGCTCACTTCTTCATCTGAACTGTCCAAATAGTCATTGTCTGGTATACCATCCAGAGGTTGCTGGTGCTCTATTATTCCAGACAGTAAGTCACTCAATTCATCAGTCTTGTCTTTTTTTTGGTGGTCCACCACCAGTATTAAATCTCTCTTCTGATCTCTGCATTCTCTCTTTTTAAAGCCAGTTTAAGGTTCTTCCAAAGAGTCTATAAAAGGCAGATATCATTCAATATAAGTGATGTCTCAAAAATATGAAGATGAGAAATGTGAAATACTGATGATAATGAAGATATCTCACCTGAAGTTGTTGTAGTGTTCTTGTGGTTTCATTTGCATTGAATTCACTGCGAATTGCAGCCCAACCACACTTTTTCTTTTGCTCAGCAGCAGTAGTGTGGTTTTTACTTTCAATAAGTGGATGATTTGACACAATTTGTTTTAGTAGTGTTTTTTCATACTCACTCAAGTTTTTTGAACAAATTCTTTTTGCCTCTGCCATTGTTTTGTCTCAAGATTCACACCAGTAATGGTGTTTTCTATTCCATTCCGGGTTTTTATGAGCACCATTAGACCAACATCATGTGCTCATACTTAACCTAATCAGGCTTAACCCAGGTGTTCTCATTTAAGCTTTCTTACCTTACTCCATGATTCCATAGTCTCCGACTAACTAAGCCAAATTTAAGCCACGCTCATGAAAGCTACTAAATGTCCTAGTTTAACGAGTACACATTAAGGCCTACTCCTTGCTTAATCTAAGCCCTGTCTGTGAAACTGACCTGTAGTCTTGTAGTTTCTGAGCAATGAACTTTTAAAGAAATCATTTTTCAGCCCAGCCCAGTGGGAATGATTTAACTGCCTTGGAGAGAGAGATGTTGAGATGTGAGGACAGATGGTGACGTCCCCCCACCCCACCCCCCTCCACTGTATACCAGTTAACATGCGTCACTCTTGAGCAACTTTACTGCTTTTCCTAATTATCTTTTCAAACTCCATGGGGGGTATTGGGATGGGCTTTTACATTGTATTTTTCTGTCCATTCCCACTTTCCCTTGCTCTCTCTTCATCTCTGTCTTCACTTATGCCAGCCATGTTGCAATGCTTCTTAATGAGGCTGCGAGATGTAAAAGCATATCAGTTGAAAAGGTCAACACCATCCTCCATGCTGCTTGACTGAAGTAGTAATTGGGATTTGGCTTGACATTCAAATCTCTTGTTTTCCTAAAGCCCACCCTCCACACCTCTTTTCTTCTCATCTGCACACTTCCTCGTTGCATGTTGCATAGAATGTGGGAAGAGGTCACTCCCTCAGGTCTAGAGTTTATTTTGCCTTCATGCAAGCCTAATTAAAATTCCTTCCCATCCAGCTTATGAGTTAACTTTTATAATAGTTGCTGAACAGAGCACTCACTCACTGTAGGAGACACTTTTGGATTTCACTTTTAAGTTTTGAGTCATCACTTATTGTGTGGAGAAGATTTCCCATCAGAATCAGAACAATTTGGGTAAATAGTTTATTTATATACAATCTGAACCTGAACTAATGCTAAATAATTAGTTTGACTTATGAAGTGACTCTCCCAGTAATTGTGCAAAGCCACGGTTGACCAAATGATAGTGAAAATACATGTTTTAAGGCTGGATTTAAAGTAATTTTGTATGACCAGAAGATTCTTAGAAGTTACATTAGTGGGGATGGGACGCTCTTCTCTGTTGCAGCCCCACTTTGTGATGTAGGCTGATGAGACATAAATTTTAATAACAAAAAAAAATTCCTAGCGCAGCTTTAAATTTGCTTCAATCTCCAATGAAACAAACCTGTCAGAACCTCACTTCAAAATGTCACTTTAAAGTACCTTTATTTCAAAGAGCCATTTGATATTTGCCATTCTATTTTTACCAACACCCGACACACACCTTTGAATGCTGTTTTGCACGAACGGCGGTGACAGTCGGTGTCATACCTCTTTTAAACACTTAATCAGATCTATTCTTGGAAGCGCTCATTTGTCAGGCAACATCTCTGCTTCTCCTTCCTCTCCCCTTCAACCGCTCTGTCGCTATCACAGCCTTCTGCCCTTATATTTTGTGTTTATTTTTGCTGTCTTTGTTTCCTCGGGCTAGTTCTCAGACAATGAGAACTAGCGAGGTAGTGAAAGACAGGAAGTGGAAGAGAGACATCATGCATGCCTCTCCTATGGAATGTGTAGGGGATTGGTGACAGATGTGCTTTGACTGGCTGATACATTTAAGAGGACCTGAGTGTCACATGGCTGAGCATTATGGCTCTCGGGTTAAATTAGATATACAAGAACCCTACAGTGGCACATGTTATAGACACATTGCTATCTTGCTACACACACACACTGCATGCAGGCACTATACACAGAATCTCTTGAGACAGAGGTTGGGCTTTTTCCTCTTCTCCATCGTCCCGAAAAATAACTTCAGAGCACAATTCAAAATGAGCATCAGGTTTTTTAGTCTGTCCATCTAATTTGCTTTTTTTCCTCTCTCTCCCAATGGGGAGGATATTACTTTTCCTCCGAATTTCACACTATAACCGGATACAGCAGCAGTCTGACTCAGCCACCCATTCAGTTTCCGCCTTGAATTCATCAGGGAGAGACACCAAAAAAGTCCTATTTACCGATTTAATTTCTTAACACAAGCTCATCATTGTAGAAAAGGTCAGAGCAAATGGATTGACACATTGGAGACACTCCCAAGCATAAATTGCCCACAAGATGAGGTTGTGTGGTGATATGTGATAGGAGTCTATGCACGAGTACCTTTGGAGTCTTCTACTTTCTACTAATAGTATTTAGGATGTGCTGTATTTGCAGTCCTGCCCTCCTCTCCCAACACACTATCAAGATGAGCTGTCTACCTTGAAATGGCATCTAAACTGAGGCTGAGGTAATCAGCAGCCGTAAAGCCACCACAGGCATTGAAGAAGCAGATGGCAAATGCAGCCAATCTGCAATTTAAAAAAAAAAAAAAAAACAAAGCAAGCAACACTGATGTTCACCATGTTTTTGAATGGGCATTGTCTGCTGCATGTTTAGCTTCACTGTTCTTTCTTTCCTTACTGCTTTCCTCCATTGTTGTTGTAGCTATGCATACCTTGCGCTGTGGCCACTAGTCTTATCTCTGCTACGTTCACATTGCAGGTCTTTGTGCACAATGTCAGTATTTATTTTCTTTACTTTATCCGCTATCCGTTTGATCAGACCTCCATGCTGAAATGACCTGCATGTGCAAATGAACAACATCAAAAGATGTCACGTCTGGACTCGTCGTTGAAGTGATGCATCCCTTCTAGTTTTGTATGAATGCAGGCATCTCCCCTAATGCTAATTAAATTTGTGACCTTGCCATTTCTCCACTTGCTGCTTGTCCATGTTTTTATGACGGCAGTGTTTTGATGATGATGACGGTGATCTGTCCCATTGAGAGTGACACAAAAACTGCACAAATTACGATCTGACAGTTCAGATTGTGTTCACACTGCACTTAAAAACATCAGATCTGTGTCACATAGGAGGGGAAAAAAAAGCCCTTGATAGCCACCGCTGGCCACACCCATACAATACGTCCACAGAAAATGGTATACACCCCAAACGTCAAACAAGTGGGGCAATTTAGGCAGTACACACAGGGTCACAGACAAACACAGACTGATAATGTTGAATATATCCTATTTATTGTTACTTTAATGCCATAAAAGTTGCATATCGCAGTTTTAAAATGCACTTTTAAGGCACTGGATTCGACTTTTGATGCATATCATCGACGTACCTAGTTTGGCGTTTCTATGATGCACTGCAGACGGAGATTTGAAGCATCAACACCAAGGTACTGGTGCATTTGGTGCTTCACCACCGCGATGGGTAATATATTTTACATGAATTCTAACCTACAATTTGCTTCCACTCTATCTGCTCATAAAACTTTACAAACTGGCCGATTTGACACGCTGCCAAAACACACTGTAATATATGTCAAAATAGAAATTCATCGCGATTACGCATCATAACATCCAAAAATATGCATCATGGCTAGCTAGATAATTAGAAAGTTGAGAATATTGACTTGAAAACAAGTGATGTATTGGAAAACACGTCTGACTCTTTCACTGCATTTCTGTCTTCATAGTCTTGCCTTTTTACAAGTACAAGTACTTTCCATCTTGCTCACTTCACAACTCTAGCCCACAATATTAACCGTGTGTTATTTCTTACGTCTTTCATGTCATCTCATGTCATTTAATGTGTGTGGGTTGTTTTCTTTTGATCCATTGTTTCCTATCTTATATTCTACTTTTATGTATTACTGTTCTTGTTTTTGAGCGTTCTTTTAAATCTATTTTATGATGAAAAGTTGATTATTTTTATGAGGTATGAAAAAAGTTTTCCTCCCTCTGGCCGCAAACACACACTCAGTGGAGGGTCAAGAAGTGTGTGTGTGTGTGTGTGTGTGTGTGTGTGTGTGTGTATATATATAAACGTGCAGAGGAGCAATAAACAGGGTTGAGTCACCATGTGAGATTGACTTTTTACCACCCTTCTACTCTTGCTGCATTTCAGCCTGTGTGTGCATGTG
>OOFE01017198.1:5102-20539 GCA_900323365.1 Monocentris japonica
ATTTTACGTCTAAATTATGCAGCAAAGATCCAGATTATGTAAGAGATTAGGATATTGTCAAAGAAGATTTAAGATTTGCTGTCAGTGATGTGGGTCTTCTGAGTAATTCAGTCAGCTGGTAGAATACAGAAGAAAAATCTACACTGTAAAAACTGTTGTATCTTACTAAAGTCTATGGTTGTTCAATCAACCAATTAACATTTCGGATCTGCTTTATAATTCTAAAGGCTTTATAAATTGTAAGAATTAGAGGATTATACATGACAAAGTGTGTGTTAAATAATTGCATTGATTGATGATGAGATGCATGTAGGTTGCCCCTGCAGAGTCCATTAAAATTTAATACCATCACCTCGGTGAATATGCCGGGAATAGGTGCAAAGTGTGCATTGTTTTTGAATAACCAGACATCTCTGACGCAGCTGTTAATGAACTAGCAAGGTTTGAATAATCCATTTCAGCCATACTCTGGCATGTAATTAATGGCTTGACTAAATGGGTTTTCTGGCTAAATTAGCAATCAAAGCTCATGGAAACAATACCTGGCCCTGTGTATTCGTTTATAAGAAGATTACTGCAAGCACAAAGATTTTTCAAAACCGCTGGTGCCTAGTTATTCCATCATTCATTAAAGTATCACCCACAAAACATTAATTTTGTTTCTTACCTTGAGGTGGATATATTGGACAGAAGTATCACCATCCTCCTAAATATTGCCTTTAGGTTATTGTTACTCCTGCTCTCTAACATGCTAACATTTATCTTTGGTGTATTATCAACTTATCAAGAACTTTATTCATCACATACACATACAGGATGTGCAGTGAAATGAAAAGTGGCAATGCTTACGGGATTGTGCAAAAAACAACAACAGTAACATTATTTACAATAAAAAGAGGCAAAAATATTTACAGTAAAAAAGAAGCACACTATTTACAATAGATTAAGAGATTAATAGATTATCTGTACTGACAACAGTCTCCCCCATTGGTTTCTAAGAAATAGCCCTGAATTATTTCTGATTAGAAATTGCACACAATATTTTTTTACAGTGTATGCTACGATAAGCTGCCACATTAATCCTCAGAGAGAGGACCAGTAAAGGAAAAACTTGCTCCAGTTCAAACCAATGCCTGAAGCAAAAAAAGTTGATGTATTGTACACATTTGAAGTGACAGCATTTGAGGATAATTCCCATTTTTTCATACGCCAGTATGTATGTTAGTGTGGACAATGGGAGCGAGCATCATCAATGAACAGGCCTTCCATCCAGGCAGTCCTCCCTCACCACCACACCACTCAATGCCAGCTCTGTCTTGTCTCAGTCATGTGCCCCAAAACAAAGCAGCATCCTCTCCTGATGTCTGCACCCCCTCTCTCTCCTCCCCATCACATGGGGAGAGTGAAAAAGAACGATAGAGCATCATGGGGGCAGATGAAATTCAAATTCAGCTGGAAATACAACTCACACAGTGAGTGGCCACCATGGTGCGTGTAGCACTGCTGAGTCCATCACATACCACAGCACCATGAAAGTCCAAATCCCAATCCACTGACAAAGTACATCTGAGAACAGCAGGCACACTGTATAAGCAGATCAATGTAAGGCTTAAGTATAAAGCACCCAACCTAGGAACTGCATTGAGTACAATAGCCCCACCACAGATAAGAAGTCAAAACACAGCAGCTACGGCTGAGGAGTAATGCATTCAGAATTTGGGGCAGCAGGGTGGCCTAGTGGTTAGAGACCATCCTTCATCCACCCTGTTAAAGTGTCCTTGAGCAAGATACTCCAGCAGCTCCAGGGTCAGAGTCTTGCAGCTGACCCCACACTCTGACCTCCTTGTGAAGGAGGCAAATGAATTGAGTTGAGATGAGTTTCCCTATGGGGATCAATACTGTATTACATTATTATAACGGATGCAGTCACACTCTGGCAATACCAGACATGTATTTCAGTCAATAGAAGGTTTGCATTCCCAGACAGCTGTTCCCCAAAGACCTAGGTTTGTACTTCTCTTATCCTCACTGCTCATCTTCACTGCTGATCATCAGACAGCGTAGGGTTGAGAGTATAGTAATTTTCCCCTACTTACAGCTTATCCTGTGACAAACTGATAGGCTCACATGTATCCTAAATTGTGTGACCAAGCTGAATTTCATCAACAATATCCCTCATGCATTTCCTCAGATACCCTAAATCTTCCATGAACCTGTTTGCACTCAATGCACAGTTGTAGAAATATTGAACAAGTGACATGGCTAGTGACAAACATATGAGCCCACTCCTATGCATTGCTCTCAAAGGGATCGGTGAAGCTGAAGGCTACAGTGTACTTTATTGAAGCTAAGTGATTCAAAGTATATCTTTTAACCAGTCATGAGGAATGGCAATTTCCCTTAGCAGCAATTAGCTACATAACCTAGGCTAGCTGATGAGACTACAGGTTTCAGAACTACAGACCAATCTCAAATCTGCCGTTCCTCTCCAAAATACTTGAATGAACTATAGCCAGCCAACTTAAGGATTGCTTGTCAAAAACAACCTATTTGATCCCTTTCAATCTGGCTTTAGATCTTTCCACTCCACCGAAACTGCACTCACAAGAGTGGTCAACTATCTCCACTTAGCTATTGACTCCAACTCAACCTCAGCACTATTGTTACTTGACCTGAGTGCAGCCTTCAATACGATTGATCATACGATACTCTTGAATTGTCTTGAAAATTATATTGGTATCCAGGGATCAACACTTTCTTGGTTTAGGTCCTATCTACTCGATAGATCACACCGCGTCTTTTACAACAACATGACCTCAGAGTGTTGCAATGTGGACTTTGGTGTGCCACAAGGCTCTGTCCTAGGCCCACTACTATTCTCTATCTGTATGTTACCACTTGGTGATATCATCCGCAAATTCGGCATTAACTTCCACTGTTACGCTGATGACACTCAATTTCAAAAATTAGAGGCCTGCCTATAGGAGGTCAAATGTTGGATGTCACTAAACTTCCTACTTCTTAATGCCAACAAAAACGAGATGCTGATTGTAGGACCAGCTAGACATAGGTGTCTGTTTGATACTACTCTAAATTTTGATAGCCCATACGTCAAAAACGTTGGGTTTAAATTCGACCCTACCCTCTCATTCGAGTTGCATATTAAGGAGACTACTAAAATAGCGTTTTATCATCTTCGCAATATTGCCAAGATTCGACCCATACTAACAAAGACAGATGCAGAACTTTTAGTACATGTCTTTGTATCATCGAGAATTGATTATTGCAATGTCCTCTTTTCAGGCTTACCTACTGGGCGCACTAAAAATCTCCAACTGGTTCAGAATGCTGCTGCCAGAATGCTGACCAAAACTAGGAAATTCAACCACATAACTATCCTGTCCTCATTACACTGGCTCCCAATTCAGGCCAGGTGCGACTTCAAGGTGCTTCTACTTACATATAAATCATTACATGGGAAGGCACCGTCCTACTTATCAGATCTGATCAAACAATATAAACCGGCACGCACCCTCAGATCACAGGACGCTGGCTACCTGTATATCCCAGCAGTCAAAAAGAAAACTGCAGGTAACAGAGCCTCTCCTTACCAGGCTCCCTATCTCTGGAACAGTCTCCTATCTGCTTACAGGCTGCAGCTGGGCAGTGTTGGCGCCTGCGTGGTCCTCTAGTCCTACGATGATGCTGACTGAACTGCTGTTTGCTGTGATGCCCCACATCAGATTTGGATGTCCCACCCAAATAAACTTTTCGCTGCTTGCCAAAACTCGGCATCTATTGCATGCCCGACCGTCCTGGTAGGGGGATCCCTCTCTGAGTAGCCCCTCCCAAGGTTTCTTCCATTTCTTCCTAAAAGGTTTTGTGGGATGGTTAGTACACGACATCCCCCAGCCTTGGACCCTGTGGTCCAAGGCTGGGGGATGTCGTGTACAGCTGCCAGTTTTCACACTTTGGGCACTGTGAAGCCCTTTGAGACTGTAACGGTGATTAAGGGCTATACAAACAAAATGTGATTTGATTTGATTTGTAAAGAACAGGCTTATAAAGTGCTAGCCTATACGTATGTGCACACAAAAAACACAACCTAATCTGGCATGGCCTAGATGTCATGTATCTGATCCCACTAAGTCTTAAGAGAACAGAGAGCATCAAAAGTCAAAACGTTTGACTTTTGCAATTGCAATATTGGCTCTTTTGTAACCAGATACAGTAACAGGCTAAGCAAAGGTGTCCAATTACTATTGTACAGATCAGAAGCAAATCCCTGTAAAACTTCAAGAGCAGACAGAAGATTATGTCTTTTCAAAGTCTAAGGTTGTGGACAAAGTCACAGTAGTGGGGGTCATTTTTCTTACAGTAGTAGACTTCATTGCATTGTAAGACTGTACAATTCACTTCATACTTTCTTTTCATTCCTGCAGGGCTAAACCAATACCTGTGGGCAGGATAGGGATATATTACAAGACACAAGACTTTGATCAAATTAAATAGAAACTGAGTGAATCCCTTTGACCATTTAGCTCTGCATCAATTCTCACACAACCACAGTGAAGAAGACAGGAGCTAGTAGAAGATATCAACAGTCCAGATCCACTAAACTGGGCATCAATGTTAAAAATATATTCTAAATCTCCATACAATACTCAATTATGCACAAGCATGCATGCGCACACAACCACATGCACACATGCGCACGCATCCACACACACACAAATAGACTTTCAGACACATGAACACAGGCTTTACCATCACTCACCTGATCAAAAGCTCAGAGCGTAAAGCACCATGTGATTTGAATAGAGTGGGGTAGGAGAATGGGAGAGGCACAACACTGCCAAGCCAGTGGACTCAAATACAGCAGCAGTCAACAGAGAGGACAGACATAAGGTGAGCACTCGCCTGCTCCAGCCTGTCAAGTCCAGCAGTCACAGTCTCACCTGCCGCTCACAAGCCCTCAGAAGGGACTCGGCGTGGCTGAGTGCGAGACTGAGGCCTTTGCCTGCTCTAGGTGTCCCCTGAAATCATGCCGCATTTGCAGTTTCAGTCACTGTATGAGATTTTCTACACCTAATCTAGCTGGATAAATAAATAGATTGGGTAAATGACAAGCCAGAGACACCCTAGAGTGATTTCTTTATGTCCCTGACAGTTAGAATTAATGATTTGGACATAACCTCTTCATAACCAGTACAAGACTGGGTAACTAATGAAATGGGGAATGAACTAATGAACTTTGAAATTCTATATTTTCATGCATGGCCTTAAACACAAATAGCCAGTCAGAAAAAAATAGCGTCATGGCAGCACCTCCTCCTGACAATAATATCAGATACAGAACTGCTTTTGAAAGCTGCTTGGCCCTCTTCCAGGCCAGACTTGCCGTCTGACCAGCAGCCTGGGTACATGAAGACGAGCTGGCACCTGTTGCCTGGTTGTGAAATGCTGCAAGCCAGCTGTGGATGCTTCAACGGCATTAACATCAAAATATGAAAGGAAATCTGAAATTCAACCTTCATTCTGTTCAGGTGGAGGAAGCAAGCTCGGCAACAACCCATTAGTGGATGCCTAAAATCCTCATTAAGCCTACTGAAACAGTGACATTCCTAATACTGAGTGCTACAGTCACAGTGAACATTTAAAACATCCGCTGTGGTGTAAATGTGCCGGTTTGGTTAGTCCTAATGTACACCTTTTTTCTAATCAAATTCCATGACTTTTACAAGGCATGACATGTATCACAATATTTGTCATTTTTTACACAGAATAGCTGATCTGAAGATCCCAGGTCTTATTTCAGGCCGGCTATCACTTCGGACCTACACTATCAGGATATTTCTGATTTGGGATATTATTCCTCAATGGATGAGTAGACCAACAAGCAGCCAGGGTCGATATTTGGAAGAAAACATTATCAACAAATTTCCATGACATTTTTAAAACTGTACGCACATGTTCCATTTTCCATGGCCTTTGCAGGTTTTCCATGACAGTAGGAAATCTGTACCAAGGACTACGGAGAAGCGGTTCCCAAAGTGGGGTCCGGGAATCTCCATGAGTCCTTGAGGGGGCTTCCAGGGGGTCATCCATCCATGTGCGAGTATAATTTCACTTTTATTTAATTTGAAGATATGGGACCGTAAGAGAAGGACATAGACCAATCAGAGGTTTCACTCTCCGACTGCCATGCAAACGGCTGTCCGGTTCTATACCAAATCGTCTGATAATGGATCAGTGGGAGAAAACCTGTTCAAATGGGCCTCGTGTGCATGCCTTTGCACGGGCGCTGACTAGAACATGTTTGGGAACCCAGCTATGGAGAACATGTGGTGCACGCTCAGCCTACAATGTCACCTATCCAGCTGGTTACCTGGCGACAGAGGGCTATGGCGCGCTCCACCGGAACCGTTACTAACGCCGTTATCTTAACCTGATTTCTGATTTTCGTAGCCTAATGTGGCGTTTTGTGAACGCTACTATGCTGCTATGTATATTTATTTGAAGCCTTGTTTGTTTTTGTTGTTTTTGACTAGAATGATAAAATATTTTACATTTTGTGCTGCTGAAATTGTTCCACTCTTGTAAAAATCATGTCTATTCAAAAGCTGAAATGTGGCTACATGCGAGGTAACATGGCAAGAAAAGCAATTCATTGAGTGCAACGCCGCAAATTTCTTACCAGAGAAGTATGGTTAAGTACCCTCCAGGAACTCCAAATATCTCCACACAGATCTTGCCTCCGCTGGCTGGCTCTGCCTCGACCTGTCTCGGAACCTCTAGATCCGTACGTGTCCCCTCCAAATTGTGTTAATGTCATGGGTTCCTCTGTAAATTGTCCTCATAATCTCTTCAAAGTGGGATGTGGAGGGTCCGGGTTCCGCCTACTGCACGCAGCAACTCTAATCAATCTGTTCTTGTGTACAGTACCGGAGCGCGCAGGGATACGAGACCCGTATTTGGCACGCGCTTTTCGAGCATTTACAAATACTAGCTCTAGATTGTAGGCTATATTCCGTCAATATATCTGCTGCTTTAACGTGATACACAACCAACTACAGTTTCACACGGTGGTGGTGGGGTGTTTTTCATATGCATGGGTTTATCATCGTGTCTGAGCGCGCGCATTACCTGAAAGACAATGAGACTGGCACCGACGGTAACTGAATGGACCACATAGGACGATACAGACCAAGCATTCCTGGATGCCACAGCATCCCTTCGATTGTTTTCTCTTCGGTTGGTTCCAGAAATATACAGGCCAAGGGTTATCATTTCAAATCCACCGACCTAATCTTTTCTGAAACGCAATCAACAACGTAAACAGCTGCCAGTTCCATGTGTCCAAAGCCCACTTTTGCTTACGCACATGGGACACGCACAGCCCATTTCTAGGTCACTGGCGGTAGCGCGTTTTGATGTCACTCCGCTCGGGGGATTGTCTCTTTCTCTATATCTCGTGTTCACTACGGGGGATACACCTGCTTGTAGAAGCCTATAGCAGTTGACCTATTCCCGATATCAGTTTCAAGTAAACCCCTTTCTGCTTTTATTGAAGATTACATGGCCTATTTTTATCGTGCACGCGCCACACACAGAAATGTACTTTACCCTGTTCAATTTATATTATTGTCATAACGCATTAATTACCTACTACCCAATGTAGGTAGGAATTGGAAATTCAGAGTGGAGACAGTCTACAATTTTCCCCACAAATACCATGATCAAACATGCTGCTGAACCCCCAGTCTCCTTAGTGACCAATATACATGGAAGATGATCCACCAGTCAATTTCCTTTGAAGCAGTCAGAGCAAACCTGACCTTGTGCAGAAAAGAGGACATTTCACCTCTGGAATATATAAGCTCAGCATCTGCTCAATGGTTGGCCCAGTGGGAAATGGCTACCCATAGAGGACAGGACCAGAGACGCTGAGAAAGTGCCTTGTTCAGAGGTCAGCAGAGGAGCCCAACAGATGTATGCTATGGCTCAAAAAGAGGATTTATGGTACATGAAGGCGAGATGCTTTCCTGTCCGTTTTAATTTCAGTGCACTGTTCACTAGTTATTCTGATACAGTCCCTATTCACAAATAACACACCTTGGTGAAGTGCCGTTACTTTTAATGCTGTCAGCTAATGAGGGGAGGTGAGGGTGAAAGGAAGGGATGTCTGGCAAATGGTTCTGGAGGCACAGAATTTTCTCATAGTCTATTCTGTAATCATTCAGCTGTATGAACTTCCCCTGTTCTTTCCTGCGTTAATGGTGTGGGCGAGTCTCACCATATCTTACCTATCTGCTACCTGTCAGTTTGAAGAGGTGATGCATATGTTGTGTTCTGGAAGATTATTTGTAGGTTGCACTTGAAAACTCAATAAATTAGCAGAGTGCAAGCAAATATTTCTCCTATTACATGAAGCAGTGTGACAAAACTCTACAAGCCAGTGCAGGGTCAATTGTGAGCCAATTGATTCAACCAAACTCAAAAAACTGGCAGGTAAAAAGTAGGTAAATGTATAACACTCTGTGTTAATAAAATTATTTCTTCCATGCAGGCACAAATGGTTGTTCTGCAACAGTGTGTAAAGTAGAACAAGAAAACAAGATTATTCTCAAGTTATTATGAAACATAGTTGACTGCATTAAAAACACACTCAATATTTTGGGCAAGACACTAATTCTTTAGATTGCATGCACCATTGAGCAAAGATAAAATTTGAAGCTGTCTTCAGGTTGTTTGTAGAATGAAGGTCTATGCCAAGGAGCCCTACTCCCAAGTATGGAGTTGGATATGTGGCCTACCTTCAGTTCTCTACAGACCCAACCATGCACATTATTAGGAGAAATGGGAAGAAAAGATCTCATCACAGACCACTAAACCCATTCAGTTTGTTTTGCTGAGCTCTGCTGGAAGATGCTGCAATCAAACTCAATTAAGGTCAATATCCCAATGCATCCATCATTTGGGGAAAAGATGCCATTCAATATAGCCCACTCATGGATGAGCAAGAAGTGGCCATGCTGTGGAAAATATGTGGTTATGCAATTACATAAGAACTGTTTTTCAACTGAGATGCTGAGAACAAATTTTGGTGAGGAATGCTTTGTGAAATGAGTACGGTGGTGACTCATAATTCCTTTTGAGCTGTGCTGAACATTAGCTAACACTGATAACACTTGACATAGTGCCTTGGGGGCTATAGGGATGAGTCATACAGTAGGTGTTAAAGAAAATAGCTCGTCTACTCACTTGGCCAGGTTTGTTTACACATAAGGGAGCAGTAATGAAGATGATGATAATGGGGACATCCTGGTGGCTCAGTTGGCTAAAGCGCATGCCGTGTAACCACAACGTCCAGAGTTTGAATCGGGCCTGGGACCCTTGTCGTATGTCACCCCCTTCTCTCCAATATGTGCTGTCGCTCTGTGTCTGTCAAATAAAGGCAAGAAATGTCAAAACATAGATGACAGTGATGATCTAGATCAAACATGATTGACATTTAACACAGATTTGTATATTATATATTTTCAATTATATAACATCTGCATTGGTTTCAACCTCAATATTTCATAGGTTTGTGATGGACAACCTTGTATAAATGCTTCATTTATGGTTCTCATTTTCACTTTGTTGTTTTATCAAAGTAGCCAAATTTGGCTTCAAATACACAGAGAAAATATGAAGTATGCACCATTTATTGTTTATTTCCACTTAAAAAAATGTCTTGGAATACATATCTTAAAAAAGGTAAGTGAGATTGAGATCTGCCACTCTTTTGACTCTAAACAACACAGGAATATGTCTTGGCATTAACTACATACAGTACATTCAATCCCCCAAAGATAATTAAGAAGTGTCAAGCTGTAACAGTATGATGCTCCTGAACATCAAAACTGAGAATGTTTGTGTGGTTTAATATTTGATTCCTCAACATCTATGTGATTAACAGACGCTATTATACACAATGCAAAATTGACAAAACCATGATGGTTGTTTGGTTTGATGGTCTCCCCCCATTTTCTGTGCTGTTTCAACTGAAATCACCCATGAGGAAAAGATTGCATTGGCCCATTTCATGTTGCAGAGGATGAATCAGTTTCTCACTAATTTAGTAACTTGCACAGCCTATACAGCTGGTGCTGTCTGAGCCAGACCTTAATAACAATCATTCTTACTGTGCAAACCACTACTCTGTAAATAGTTTCCAGAATTACAATTCCAATTCCAAAAAAGGAAGGCTCACTATCACTATCGAGAGCTTCAGCAGCGCTCAGAGGCATCAGCTGAAAGCAACATAGTGAATTGTCAGTATTTGTGAATGTTACATAATGCAGCACCAGCCAGCTTGATTAATCAGTGTGTATCTGAGGCCTTTATCAAGAGGAGACATCTGTCATACCAGGGAAATGCTGTTTGTTATTCTCTCCAGACTTCAATCATCTGAGAAAGTTTTTACAGAACAAGTTCACAAAGTACCCCCTCTCACACACATAAACACACATACAAGGACCACCTGCCCCATTCCCCTCTTACGCCATCAGAGAACCTGCACTGTGGTGCACAAAATGCTCTGCAGGAAAAAAGAAGCCCAGAGCATTGTTCCTCTCTGTGGGAGGAATTCCATGAAGGAGCAGCCAGGTGCCTCTCCAGGAGAGAGCAGACAGAGGAACAAGGCCCCAATAGGGAAAAGGTCAGGCTGTAAAGGGCTATGGACAGCAAAGACAAGACAAAAGTTTCTAAACTACATTGGCTCCTTCTGTCTGAGAAGAATTTAACCCCAACATATGGACTAAAACTTTTACATTTCATAATAGCACATAATAGTGCTTTCATGTGCCAATATGTTTTGTGTTGCTTACCGTGGTTGGGGAGGTCATTTAAAAATGTAATTACGTACAGAATACTGACTGCCTGAAATTTTTAATGGGAATCGTGTTCCGATTTACAAACTGTAAATCTATAAACTATGCATGACATGCATTCTAGTTTAAATTATTGTATCGCTATCATCTACATGATCCATGTAGATTAGCTTTAAAAATGCATTTTATCTGCAATCTGAATATTGTACTTATTTGGTAACTGGAATTGATTATCACTTTGTGCAATCACATTACAGTAATCCTGTCACATGTAATCAATTACTCCCAGTCCTGCTTCTCACTCTAGATAGAATATGTCCTAAACTAGTTGGATTGCACTGATTTGAGAATGACTTCCCCCACTGTGAAGATCCCCTCCATGGGAAGCACCACAGTCCTGGGGCAGCTAGCAAAGATGACAGGATCATACGACATAACTCACCAGTAGCAATCTCCAGCTATAGAAGAGAACTCTGTATGAACTCTGTATGATTGGCCACTCAGTTTTATTGCTTAAACAACCAATTGTGAAGAAATCTGATGTTGATGTTAAAAGGAACGATAGCTGTTATGAGTTGCACTTAACACAGTGCAATTACTGCAGTAGCCCGTGGCATTCTCCTTTAATCACCAAAGTAATACTTTAAAGTATGAACATGCATATTATTATACAATTAGAACATCCGCTGACAGAAATTTCCAAATTGACTTGTGAGACGGCATAAAAATGCCTTTATGTTCAAATAATACCACCAAAAGCTGGTGTATTTATGTCGTTAAGTTAGCATTGTAAAAATATTTAATTGGATTTGCCCTTATGTTGGCTGCAGACTACACTGTGAGCCAACCTGGACTTTGTGCACAGACAAGTTGTCCCAAGGCATGATGGGAGAAATATCCAGAACATTTATCCAAAACAAAGAATGAAGTAGAAATCCCCCAGAAATGCCTCATTTTAGGAATGCTGAAATTCATAATACATCCAAACTCTTTCTGAATTAATGTGTCCATTGCATGTTCTTCACCTGTTATTGAATTCAGTTGTGCTCTGTTTGGACAGCTGGCCAGAGTATTAAACGACTTGCCTGCATGAGACAAGTGTATTGCCAGTGTGGGTTCTTCTGTTTTTCAAGTATTCATTCGGAGTATAGTCCTAGATGTATTTCCTTTTAGATCCCTGAGGAAAAGAACACAAACAGTTCAAAAAGGGAGAAAAACTACAGTGTATGTCCTTTGGATCACTACAGCTGAACCGTGCTCACCTGGCAGCATGGCACACTAGGTTTCCCTGTTTAAACACAAATAATCCACAGAAATATTTAGGTGTACATAACCATTTCATACAGTTGGTCCAAAGAATATGAGTCTTAGTTAGTAAATTATCACCCTCAAAAACGAGACATATGCAGGCATACGGGAGAGTTCTCCTGACGAGATGTTTCCTCATGACAGGATAAGCAGGGTCAGCAGGGGACACCCAAGATTGGACCTCTGTAATTGGTGTGGATTCACATCATTGCAACAAATCAACAGAAAACCTTCAATTACAGCCAAGACTATTTGGATGACTTCTGGAAAAGACTTATGGAGTCGACCGCGTATCAACTAAGGACTGTTGGCTTGAAATTAAATCATGGGTTGTCTGAAAGTTTGATTTAATGTCAGAGGGTGCAGTTCAACAGTGATTTTCTCATGCTCTAGTCTCAAACTTTCTTACCCTTGGTTGTGGTTCACACAGAATTCAGACAGTATAATTCAGACAATACTTTGACAGGATCAGACATTTCTGAAGATGAAGCTGTTACTATCTGAAATCCTGTTCAGATCAGTCTCTATACACTTGGGACATGATGTACATCAGTCAAATCCTCTACAATTTTATTTAGCACTGGTCACATGACAGTGGATTGACAAGCATGGACATGGAGTTGTACAAAATGGCTTAGTCAACTGACATAGATTTTGGTAAGCTGATCCAGTGCCAAGATGAAAAGTGAGTAGGCGTTCACAAGTGTCCTTGCGAGGGAATGGGTGCAGTTCATTTTGTGCTGCAGCATTAATCAAGAGGGAGATCAAAGCTGTCACTTTGATACTATAAGGTTAGTTCCTCTGCAGTGTTTGACTGCCACTCAACAATACACTTGGGTAAGCTTTGGCCTCCTTCCATTCCAGTCACAAGCCACCCGATACGTATATGAAATCATGATGGTGGTGATTGGGGGGGGAATTGTTTCCTGAGTTAAAAGAAATGAAAATAATTCAAATAAACTTCCTTCTGTACCTCTACAAACACATGACCCAGCACCATTTGGTAATCCTCCCCTACCCTGTGCCCAGCAGGTGGGAAGAATTCATTCATTTCACCACTGGATAGGCAGTGTGAGGGAGGCCGTTGATGTCAGCAGTAGCACAGATGTAAAACTACTATGACAGTAAGGAAGTTAGGGAGGATGTAACAAGCCATCATATGACGAGAGCAGTTACCTGAATACCAGCCCTCAGAGCAGCTATGGTGAGGCTTGTAGGCTATCCCTCCCTGATACCTGTTAGGGTGGACCAAAACCTTGCAACCATCTCAACTACAATACATAAAAGGTTCACAAAACACAATACAAAAGATATAGCTCCAACATTTTGAATGCACCATTTAGTGACAAATACAAGATTAAGTTTCCATATTCTGTATATGGGCTAATACCGATGGATTTCTGTGCCGAAGGAGGCTGCTTCATGAAGGTTTTTGTCATCCGACCAAGTTGAATAGTGATCACTGCTGTGAGACATTTCAACTCAAACTGATACTGCCCTCTGGTGACAGAGACGAACATAGTTTACACTCCGCACATAGATGACTCACGTAAAAATGTATGTACATGTAAGATCGATGAAGGTCTCTGAAATCCTCCATTGAAACATAATGCTGGATTTTCAGATTTGAATGTACAAATGATATGATATAATTGCTATGATCAGAACAGAAAATATTAAACCATGAATAGCTGTGAGATATTTGGTTTTCTTTCAGCACAAAGCCTACTCACAGGTAAGCAGTGAAAACTCAAACTCTTTGGGGAGAAACACGACTGAGCTACCCCAACCTGGACTGTCGTCACCAAATAGTTAAGAGTGTACAGCCACGAGGGTGGCAGGAGCCATCCCTGTGCCTTCAGACATCAGCTACAGACGCCACCCTCTCACCCTATCCCTCAGTAGATCCACACCAGGGAGACACCATCAGGGAGAAGGCACACATCATACTATGGAAGCTCATGAGTTTGGAGGACAGTACAGAGGAAAGAAGGTAGAGAATAGGAATGTCTTGCTCTTTGCTATTTCATCTACTATTGGTCAGTCAGTCAACTCATGAGCATCCCATCTTCACAACTGGTCTGTTTTCGTGACAGGTCAGAATAGAGATAGTCACCAGGTGGCTAGTTTAAGTTTCATAATGATGAGCTCCTGACTGAACTTTCCACTCACTGATCTATTTCAAGCCCATACACAAGTAAAAGGGACAGACTGACCTGTGGATACTGACCTTGAAAATTGAATGAATGGATTAATTCCTTCCTGCCTTAAGTCCCATCTTAATACATAACAGAGGTTATCATGCCAAGTAGCAGGCCACTGCATCATTCAATACCCTGTAATATTCACTCTGTAGTGTGCAACCAAGCACATACCAAGTTATGTGTTGCATTTCTTATAACATGTGAGAAGGGAGCAGACTTGTTCCAGAAAAACATTCGAGAGCACAAGGGTCAGCTTTAATGGTCATGTTGATCTGGCTGACACTCACATCAAGAGTTCAGCAGGACCTCATAATTTTATGTACAAATAGCAGAAACTATACAAACTGTACATGTTCATGCAACTGAAAATGAAAGCAGGATATCTAGTTATTTCAAACAAAACTGAATCTTATATACATAGAGAAATAGAAATGACCATTTTAGGCAGTAAGAAAAGAAATATCTGTAGCCGATTTTTATAAAAAGGTCCTAAAAGAAGAACATCCCTGTCCCTTGTCATGGTTCTACTCACAGTGGGAGACAATTAAAATATTTGAGGATATTTTCTCTCTCTCTCCACAATTCATTCCATTTCAGTGAAGCGTGAAAACATGGCCTTACGAACAGCGTCCTTGTAGGTGTCAGATGCTGAGAGTTCGTATGAACTTCCTTTAATACCCAAGCCAGTGCCCTTGGTCCTGATTGAGGCCTGTGGGGAGATACAGAGACAGTTATTAGACGAGACAGATTTGACTCAGGTACCCCTCAGGAAACGGTGCTAATTGGATTCTCAATGAAAAAGAACACATTAACATGCACATACCATCTGTCAGGATTTGCTAGAGGAGATGGGAGCGTCATTTTGAGGAATATGTCACATGTCCTCTGTTAATTGTTAATTTTGGCTTACTCACCGAGATGGGAGCTGTGATGCCCTGTTGGTGGCGCCCCAGACCTTTGCCCTCCTGCCAGCCCATCGCTTGCAACATCTTGTTCCCAATGTTATCACTTGTTAGACCGTCTTTGGTGGGCTGCTCATAGTTTCTGT